>CAWUFW010008862.1:600000-841589 GCA_963921515.1 Calotriton arnoldi
TGAGAAAACATAGCATTAAGTTTGATAAACTCATAGTAGCGGACTAGCTAGCTTTAACGGGCAGTGAGTGTAAGCAACTCCGTCAAGCCAGAAGCAGTCACTCGGTCACCTTTGCCCTTGTATTGCAGTGGCTTCGTTTATTAAACAGTGCCCATATTTATACTGTTAGCATTTTACTTGTGCAAATTTCAGGGCTCACAAAACTTTGATGAATCGAAATTCACAACTGAGGCTGTTAAGTTTGCGCTATATAAAACCCCAAGGATAATAAAAAACATTGCCATTTACAATGTGAATAGCTCCAACAAATACAAGACCTATTTCAAAGTACAAAACATTGCCATTTACAATGCCAATAGCTCCAGCTCCAACAAATGCGAGACTTATTGCATTTCCAATGTTTGTTTTTATTGCTGTTTCCTCACGTTGATGGACACAGCTGTTTCTGTTGTGTCCTGGCAGACGGGCTTTATCTTTGCTGTCTTAATGGTAAATTTACGCTCTTAGTAACTCTGCTAAATTGTTTTGCCACCTGTCTGATTCCATCTCGCAGAGCTGGTCATATTTTCTTCTGCCTGTCAGTATTTCATTCGCTGATAGGCACAGCTTGTCTAAGACTATTTCAGGTAAATTATATATCGCTGATAGGCACAGCTGGTCATTTTTCTTCCGCCTGTCAGTTTTTCATCCGCTAATAGGCACAGCATGTCTAACATTATTTCAGGAAATTTTCTTACTTATTTTTCCAGTAATAATTGGTATTTTCTTACGGTCTAGGGTTCAATAATTCTAGTTTTTATTCTTGTCTCTCTTCTGTCATTGTGTGATTATATCAAGTTAAGTCAACTAATATATATTTTATTTTCATGAGCACACATTATAATTGTCACAGTCATTTGAGGGTTTGACATAACTTGCTGTTATTGGGTCAGTATATTCCTATTTCACAGTGTTTCATCCTTTTTATACCATAGCAGTGCATGTTAATAAGTCTCCCTTGATTAGTCTATTGTTTTTCTTGACAACGTATCACTATAGCTGCAGCTAGTATGTCACAACCACCTCCTTTTTAAATGAGGTAGGAGAACCTAACCTACCTTGGAAACAATGGATTGGTTTAATAGAATCTTATCTCATGGCTATTGGTGCGGAAAAATTATTCCCACTGCGTAAACTACAGACATTGCTTCACAATTTAGGAGTAGAGGGTCGGAAAAAGTATGAGAACATTTCGTGCCTTCTCAGGAGGCCGAAGATAGTGATGGTGATGAGAATTGTTGATATAAACAAATTGGAGACACCTTTTGGCAAAAATATCAATGTTGTTTCAGAAAGGTATAAGTTTTTTTCCAGAATACAAGGAAAAGGTGAAATCGTACATTGATGTCTTACTCATTAGGGATCTGTTAGTAAGGTGTACTAATAATTCAAAAATCCAAGAGAGACTTTTAGTGGTGAATCCTAATCTCAAGGAAGCTATTGACATTGCAGTGGGCATAAAATATTTGGCTGGCTGCATTAAATAGATGAAAGGAGCCAGTGATAACCATACGGAGGTAAATGTGATAAATAAGAAGGATGCTGGTAAAGAATTTAAAAACAAAAACCCAAACCAGTTCCCTTATGGAAGTAAACCCAAACGTTATAGATGTGGAAGTCCTAATCATCTTGCCAATAATGCCACAAGTGTGGGAAAAAGGGTCATTTGGCTGGATCACTGACAAAATATCGAGTGACAGAATATCGTGTTCCCAAAATATCGGGACATAAATATCGATGTCAAAAATATAGACATCCTATCTTCATAATGGTAAGTACTAAAATATCAAAGAAAAAAATATTGTTGTTAAAAATATCAAACTACAAAATATCGTTTTTTAAATGTATAAAAATAATGTAAAATAAATTAAATAATACATAAAACTTAAAAAAATATTTAGAATTATTAGAAAATGTTAACAATTATAAGTAATAAATGTAATGTAAAATAAATTAAATATATATATATAAAATGTAATATATATATTTACTTAATAATTAAGAAATAATTATTTTAATAAATTATAAAATGTTAGAAATATATTAAATTATAAATACATATATATATATACATACACCTGTAACATAAAAATAAAAATATATATTTATATATATATATATTATAAATTAAAATATTAAAATATTTATTATTTTTTTAACTACATTTTACACTACATTGAGTAAAACAGTAGAGAAAGTGTTGGATAGTGGAGGTGAATAAATTACTATTCCTACTCCAGCTTGTGCAACAGTAGGGAAAGTGTTGGATAGCGGAGGGGAAACATTTACTATTCCCACTCCAGCGAGTGCAACAGTAGGGAAAGTGTTGGATAACGGAGGGGTAAAATTACTATTCCCACTCCAGCGAGTGCAACAGTAGGGAAAGTGTTGGATAGCGGAGGAGAATAATTTACTATTCCCACTCCAATGAATGCAACAGTAGGGAAAGTGTTGGATAGCGGAGGAGAATAATTTACTATTCCCACTCCAACGAATGAGTGCAACAGTAGGGAAAGTGTTGGATAGAGAAGGGGAAACAATTACTATTCCCACTCCAATGAGTGCAACAGTAGGGAAAGTGTTGGATTGCGTAGAGGATAAAATTACTATTCCCACTCCAGGGAGTGCACCAGTAGGGAAAGTGTTGGATAGCGGAGGGGTAAAAATTACTATTCCCACTCCAGCAAGTGCAACAGTAGGGAAAGTGTTGGATAGTGGAGACCTAAAAATTACTATTCTCACTCCAGCGAGTGCAACAGTAGGGGAAGTGTTGGAAAGCGTAGGGGTTAAAATTACTCTTCCCACTCCAGCGAGTGCAACAGTAAGGAAAGTGTTGGATAGCGGAGGGGTAAAAATTACTATTCCTACTCCAGCGAGTGCAACAGTAGGGAAAGTGTTGGATAGCGTAGGGGTAAAAATTACTATTCCTACTCCTGCGAGTGCAACAGTAGGGAAAGTGTTGGATAGCGGAGGGAAATAATTTACTATTCCCACTCCAATGAGTGCAACAGTAGGGAAAAGTTTGGATAGCGTAGTGGATCAAATTACTATTCCCACTCCAGGGAGTGCAACAGTAGGGAAAGTGTTGGATAGAGGAGTGGTGAAAATTCCTATTCCCACTCCAACGAATACAACGTTAGAGAAAGTGTTGGATAGCGGAGGGGAATAAATTATTATTCCCACTCCAATGAGTGCAACAGTAGGGAAAGTGTTGGATAGCGGAGGGGATAAAACAAAACATTACAGCTATTGAACCTAAATCCCCAAACAAAATAAAAACACAATAATTACTAACAATATTTATCAATTAATAAATGAATATTAATGATCAACAATTGATTAATTTATTTAAAGTATATTACTTTCAATCCTCTACCCCAATAAACACAAAAACACACACCTAAAATTATTTACACAATTTCCATAACTAATTTTACATTAATGAATTAATAACAATTAACAACAAATCATTAATTAATTAAAAAAAAATCTTCCTAACATTTACAACTATAAACGCCACAAGTCACACATCAAAATTATTCCACAATTAGCATATTTAATATTTAATTAATTAATTAGCATTAATTAACAAATAAATAATTAATTATAAATATTTTACCTCCCACCATATTCCCCTATAATTGACACCACCAATGTCGTAGAAATATGACACAATTAACATAATTTATTAACAAATAATTAATTATTTAATAACAACTAACAAGCAAAATAAAAACAATTAATAATAAATTAATTCACACAATTAACACTATAAAATAACATTAAATAAATATTATATTATAAATATTAAAAATTGGATTAAAATTAAATTACTTCCCACTCCAACGAATACAACGTTAGAGAAAGTGTTGGATAGCGGAGGGAATAAATTATTATTCCCACTCCAATGAGTGCAACAGTAGGGAAAGTGTTGGATAGCGGAGGGGATAAAACAAAACATTACAGCTATTGAACCTAAATCCCCAAACAAAATAAAAACAAAATAATTACTAACAATATTTATCAATTAATAAATGAATATTAATGATCAACAATTGATTAATTTATTTAAAGTATATTACTTTCAACCCTCTACCCCAATAAACACAAAAACACACACCTAAAATTATTTACACAATTTCCATAACTAATTTTACATTAATGAATTAATAACAATTAACAACAAATCATTAATTAATTTTTTTTTTAAATCTTCCTAACATTTACAACTATAAACGCCACAATTCACACATCAAAATTATTCCACAATTAGCATATTTAATATTTAATTAATTAGCATTAATTAACAAATAAATAATTAATTATAAATATTTTACCTCCCACCACATTCCCCTATAAATGACACCACCAATGTTGTAAAACATGACACAATTAACATAATTTATTAACAAATAATTAATTATTTAATAACAACTAACAAGCAAAATAAAAACAATTAATAATAAATTAATTCACACAATTAACACTATAAAATAACATTAACTAAATATTATATTATAAATATTAAAAATTGGATTAAAATTAAATTACTTCCCACCCTACTCCCTATCAACCCACAACACACTCCTAAAAAATGGCACAATTAACATAATTACCAATTAATTAATAATAATTAACAACAAATTAATAAATAATTAATAATAAAATAATTACCACAATTAACAATATAAAATATTAAATACATAAATATAAATTAAAACAAAAATTAATTAATTGAAATTAAATTACTTCCCACCCTACTCCCTATCAACCCACAACCCGCTCCTAAAAAATGACACAATTAACATAATTACCAATTAAGTGTTAATAATTAACAACCAATTAATAAATAATTAATAATAAATGAATTCCCACAGTTAACAATATAAAATATTAAATACATAAATATTACTTAATAAAAAATATTAATAAATTAATTATAATTCAATTACTTCCCACCCTATTCCTCTATAAACCCACAACCCGCTACGGAACTAAAACGCAAAATTTTATTAAAATAAAATTAATAACTTCTAAAAAATTTAACACCATATATTAAAAATCAAATGCAATACTTAGCAAAAAAATAGAACACATACATTTAAAATACATACTAAAATACATAACACTAAAACAAAGATATTTTTAACAACTATATTTTTGCAAACAATATTAATGACTTCGATATTTTTTAAAACGACATAATGACTTCAATATTGTTAAAAACGATATTACTTACCTTAGACTCGATATTCTTGACCACGATATTCTGACAGTCGATATTTTTGTATCACCATATTCTGCACTCGATATTAGTGCAAGTCGACATAAAAAACTCGATATTTAGACTGTTTACCCATTTGGCTAGGGTTTGCAGAGGGCAGCGTTCCAAATCAGTGTTGGCTGTTGAATAAGACATATCACCTGAAATGAAATTGGTTTTCCAACTACAGAATGGTAATGACGTAACAGGTTTTCCATCTTGCAGAATTATCCTAGGCAGACATCCCCTGCCTCGCATCCATGAAGTCCTTGCCTTGATTAAGGGTGCGAGTTGTTTTAGTGTTTGGGACCGGTCCTCTGCATCTCACCAGGTGGAGCTACATCCAGATTCACGCCACCTCACTTCATTTGTAACTCCCCTAGGTGTGTTCCAAAATGTATGCATGCCTTTTGGTTTAGCGTACGCTGCTGCCACTTTTCAGAGGATTATGCAACATGTGTTAAGAAACTTACCTGGAACATTATATTTCCAAGATGACATTCTTATTCATGGAAAGGATGCGGAAGAGCACAATGTAATGCTTAGAAAAGTGATGACAGAACTACGGGAGGCAGGGCTCACTTTAAAAAAGGAGAAATGCCAGATAGGGGTAGGACCCGTGGAATACTTAGGACACACAATACCACGGGATGGCATAAAACCCAAGTTAAACTTAGCCAAAGCCATTCAGAATACTGCAGCTCCCTCCAATATCGACGACCTCAAATCTTTTTTGGGACTGTTTGAATGCTACTCCAAATTTGTGCAAAATTATGCTAGCATTATAGAACCATTGCGGAGATTACTAAAATCTAAAGTTCCTTTTATATGGAGCAAAGAGTGTCAAAGTGTGTTCTCATCGGTGAAGGCTAGTATTGTAGCAGCCCCCTCTCTGGGCAGGTTTGACCCTACCAAATCCACTGTTTTGAGCATGGGTGTAAGCAACAAGGGCCAGTTTGACACAATAGGTGGATTGCTTTTGCCTCCAAGGCACTAAAGGGTGCTGAGAAGAACTATTGAGTTGTAGAAAAGGAGGCCCTTGCATGATATTGGGTGGTCAGGCATTTCAGATTTCTTTTATGGGGTATACTATTTAGAATCAAAACTGACTATAAGCCCTTAATGTATGCTTTTATGACTAAAGGGTCTGTCAGCACCCCGCCTAGGATATCTAGATGGATCTTGGGGTAGGAAGGTTAACATTTTAGAGTAAAGTGTTTAACTGGAGCACAGAATGTGGTTGCCGATTTCTTGTCCTGCACACCTACAGAGGAAGATGAGGACACCAATGTTGAGGAAAACAAAGAAGTTATACTTAAATTGATCAGCATGAATAAGCAGGAGTGTGAAATCTGTCAATGTAATGTGTTCCTTGACAGACTACATAAAGAATGGTTGGCCAACTAACAAAAACAAAGTTCCTGCATTAGTGTCCAAATACTGAGATGTTATATTTGAGTTAAGTATACAAGACAGTAAAGGGTTATAGAACAGATGGCAGTGGTGAAAAAGACCTCGCCAGCACCTCCGTTATGTCTTCCCCCAGTGTTTAATAAAAGACTGATAGTATTCTAAGCGTGCTCAATGTCAAACACTGTGCCACCAATCAGTGTTAAACTATATGGAAAAAAATAATACAATCCTTTCCCATACACAATACAATTACCAAAAATTAACAGAGCACAGCCACTGTATAGTATTCAAACTGACCTTAAAGTCAGTTTATTTTTTAATAAACCCAAATTATTATAAAGTTCGTAATATACAGAAAAATATATTCATAGAAGTTAGTACAAAAAGGCAGGTAGTTTTTGAAGAGTCTTGGTTTCGTTGACACGAAGTGCGTATCGCAGATGAAAACAGCCGACACGTGTTTCGTCGTTTATACGACTTTTTCAAGGCTGTAAAACAATATTTGATTTGATATACAATATAATATGTATAATATTGTCAATTTGATGCCTTTTAAATACATTTCACTAGTTTAACAATGAAAGGGAAGTCCATATATTCTACAAAGACCAGCTACAGAATGTGATTAAAGTTGCACAAAACACATTTGTATCAACCGTGATAAGTAACACAAGACAAGATACTAGGAAAGATAAATAAAAGAAAAAGAATATAAAATGAACTCCAAATAGAGGAATTTGAGGAGAGAGGGAAACAAGAGAAGCAAACAAAAAGAAAGATAGAAATAGAAAAAGTGAAGAGAAAAATAATAGTATTCCATTGTGCTTGACAGACATAGTGCTCCCAAGCAAGCACCAAAATAAAACCAACCGAATAAGAATGTGCAAATAACTTATACTCCAAGTGCAATAGTGTGTGTTCCTTATATAAGGTAACACATACCTTATAAAAATTTCCGTGGCTCAAAATTGAAGAAACTTCTTTGAATTCTCAATTTGTCGGAAAGAGCAGTGTCACGTACTACAGACACAAGTATTAAGTCTTGTAGAACACTCAATGTGACTACAAATGAGAAGAAGAAGAATAAAGGACAAAAAGTAAGTATTCACTAAATCAAAAAACAAGAAATTTTAATTGGAACAATTCCATATATACTACCACGTTTCTTAACTATTAAAAAACCATGCACTTATTTTTAAAAAATGTACACACGCGAAAACTTCCTAGTATAGGAATTATTATTTAGTTTTAAACGCCTTACAAGTCCAGTAAACATACTAATAGGTTCTAGAGAGAAAGGACTACGTTCTAATACTAATTCTAATTGTAAGGAAAGAGCCATATACGAAATGTCACTAAGAAACGTCGTACCTTAGAATTGCTTGTTCAGCATTTTCTATTTCTATTTTGGACGGGGCGTCAAAATTATCTTTTTTGTATTTGACATGAATTTGTAGATGTGAGTCACTATTAGTGGTACTCTGTAGGCGAAAAAAAATGTATATATATTAATAAATAGAAATCTGAGATCGCGAGTAAACTTGAAAAGTTAAAAAACAACTGGGGTCCAATAACCAATTAAGGAAAGTTGCTGATAGTGATGCACCTACAAAGGTACTATCAGTGTAAGAATCTAGGAGATAGAACGAGTTAAATTAACAGGAGGGAGTGGTGCACACAGGTTAATGACCCCTATGAAGCAATACAAATAAACACACTAGTGCCTACCCTATGTAGGAGAGAAGTTAAACACACTACCACACAATATAAACATCGATTCTGCACTCATATGACATTGTCAATTAAGTATCAAACAATGTACTCTATTCCAGCGTCTATATAGATACATAAAGCTCTTAAATGTATTCGTGCTAATGTGTCGAGGCTTTGAACATTTCGCTGCCTATATTCACAGTCATTGAAATAATGATGTCAAAATCCATAATGTTACCGCCTAGATGTCCCGGTTAAATTGCAATAATAACCTAATACGCCTTGAAGTAAAAACACCACATCTCCTCTATTTAAGATATTTCATTTAAACTCGTTCTTATGCACTTATGCCGTCCATTGCACCGTAAATACTGTTCCAACCAGGAGTGCATCTCAACAGCATCAACTAAATCCCACATCCCCAGTTTAGCAGCTATTAAAATAAAACCAATAGTTAGCTCTACAATTTGCTAACATATAACGCTAGACTCCAATGCTCACCTCGTACGAAGAGACGCGTCCCGCTACAATGGAGAAATCCGCGAGTGTGCTGACTGCTCGGTTCATATTAAATAGCCGGCAAAACACCTGATCAATATTAATCAAAGCAAACATCAAAGACGGACGGTTTTACGGCAGAGAGAAAAGTCATAGCCGAAACCAGCGCCATCTTGGAATAGTCAAAAAGGCTATATTTCCCTCAGTCTGTCGATGCTAATGTCGTCTGGAATAAATAAGCACAATATTCCATGTGTCTAAGATAAGTAAGAATTTAGTTGAAGAATAAGAATATATGAAGAATAGAAGGAAGCGGTGAACCCAAATGTACCTTTACTATTTAGATAGTGAAATAAACAGTACGAGTTGGTAAGTGATAGTGCATAATGGCAAAGGAGAGGGAGCAAGATCACTAGCATACCTCATAATTGTTATGATCATTGTAAATGACATGACGTTATACTAGACACCTTAATTAAAAATGTATATTTTTCATCCAAGTCTCGCCTTCTTCAAATATCAAATGTTACAGAGAAGGAAGATGCATTAATATGATGATAACGAAGTGGGGGAATCCTACATCAGTAAATGCACGAAATTTGTAAACGCTCGAATGTAAAAAGTATTTAGTAAATTGAACTATTCATTACAAAGCAAACAAGATTAAGGAAGTTAACTGGCATTAGAAAACCAACACATTTGTCTCATAGGGATCAGTCTTTCAAGAATACTGACATCTCCCTGTCAGTGTTGAGCCCACGGTCAACAGCCCTCAGTTTGTTTATCCAGGTTGTTTCTAGTTTACGTAGGCTGTGTATCCTATCACCTCCTCTCGGATTATCATAAGCAATCTCAACCCCATGAAATCTCACTCTTGGCAATTCTGCAGAACCATGGTTGGTATTGAAATGAACAGCCATAGGGTAATCAGTGTTGTTATTCCTGATTGCCCGTATGTGTTCTTGTAGTCTCTCTTTGATTGTTCTGATAGTGCTACCGATATAAATTTGTTTACATGGGCATATTATACAATAGACCAAAAACTTGGTGTTACAGTTCATAAATGATTTAACAATGTGTGTTGTTTCAGTATTATATTTAAAACACTTTGTTTTGTCTAGAGCATATTGACAAACATTGCAGTGACCACACTTGTAAAATCCAGATAGTGGTGCACCCATCCAATGTGTCCCCTTTTTGTTCTTTTTAGGATTGTAAAAACTGGAACACAAAGCATTTCCTAGTGTTTGTCCGCGTCTAAAGATAATATTTGGTCTTCTCGGTAATGCTTCACTCACAATCGGATCTATTTGTAGAACATGCCAGTGTTTGTTTAGGATTTTATACAGTACATGACTGGCTGAGTTGTATGGAGTAATTAAGGAAATTTTATCCTTAAATTTGGTACCCTTTTTGTCTTGGATTTATTTCTCAGAAGTTTTGAACGGTTAAGGCCCAAAGCTTTTGTCTTGGCCATATCCAATATTTTCTGATCATAACCTCTGGATTTGAATCTCATCAGGGCATGACCCATTTCCTTTTGGAATTCTTCATCTTCACTACAATTACGTCTAATCCGAGTTAGTTCACCCAGTGGTATAGATGTCACTTGTGACCTAGGATGAGCCGTGTCCGCATGTAATACAGCTGTTACATGCTGTTGGTTTCCTAAACAGAGTAGACAAAATAGAGCCATCTTTGGCATACAGTTTTAGATCCAAAAAGGAAATTTCTTTTCGATTGTATTGGTAGGTGAATTTAATGTTACAATTGTTGGAATTTAAAAACACACACAACTCCTGCAACAACTCGCTGCTGGCTGTCCAAATTAAGAGAATATCATCAATGTACCGCCCCCAATAAATCACATGTTCCATTAGGGAGCAGGACATTTGGACCAGATATATGTCTTCTCGAGCCAGCCCATGAACAGATTCGCTATGGAGGGTGAAAATTTGGATCCCATCGCCACTCCTTGATGTTGTCTATACCAGCTACCATTATGTAAAAATACATTATTGTCAAGTACCAAAGCAATCATCTCGAGTAGCATCTCTGTGTGCTCCCAAAGCGAAGCATTCCTGCTTGCCAAAAATATTTGACCGCCTCCAATCCCAAATCTGTGGGTATTGAGGTGTACAGGGAAGTAACATCAAGTGTGACAAAACAACAGTCCTCTGTCCATGTAAAGTCATTTAGTTGGTTCAACAAATCTTTTGTGTCTAAAACAAACGATGGTAAGTTCTTCACCAAAGGTTGTAAAAATAGTCTATATATTCGGAAATGTGCTCCGTGGAGGAGCCAATTCCCGAAATAATAGGTCTTCCCGGGGAAATATCCCGGGTTTATGGATCTTTGGTAATATATATAAGCAAGTCGCCACTGGATATGGAACGAACAAATATTTGAACTCAAGATCATTAATGAGCCCATGTTCCCTCCATTTTTTGAGATGTTCCTCAATTAGGTTTGTAATATCCCTCGTTGGATTACATGTGAGTTTAGCATATGCATTTGTATCAGAGAGTTGTCTGTCAATTTCCATAAGATAATCTGTTGTGTCCATCAGGACCAGATTACCCCCTTATCTGCTTCCTTCAAGATTATATTAGGAAGTCTCTTCAAATCCTGTAATGCTTTTCTCTCCCCCTCGTCAGATTATCACCATTGACTAGATTCCTACCAGTATAGGAATCTTCCCATTGGAATAGATCTGTTGTTACTAGCCGGTGAAACGTATCAACCACATTATCATTACCTAGTGTTGGTTGAAAAGTTGACTTAGGCTTAAGGCCACTGTCCAAGCTCAAATCAACAGGTATATCTAGATCTTGTAGCAATTGTGACATAGATGGGACATTATGTTCCTCTTCTGTTAGTGAAACAAGTGTTCTTATATTGTACAAATCTTGAATAGTCCTATTACAGCATGTAACCACAGATTGGTCAAGAGATGTAATACATTTTGGATGACATGCAAAAACTTTCTTAATTTCATTTTACGAACAAATTTGAACACATCAACATGTATTTGAGTAAAGTTATGCCCAGAAACAGGACAAAAGTTCAAGCCTTTGGACAAAAGATTTATTTCATCATTACTGGGTACATGCTTCGACAAATTAACAATCGCAATATTATCCAATTGTTGATTACAAACATTAGCATCAAACAAACATGTATCCCTTAGTTTATCCACAATTATTACTTTTTCTGTGTCTTGGACCTGGTCAAATAACCTTCCTTTTCTGTTTCGGTGCGCTCTATTGTACCCCTCCTGGTCTTTTTATGGCATTCTGCCTTTTGTTGAATTCTGCTTTCGTACCCTTCCTGTAGCGTTCTACTTCCAATAAAAAAGAGGAAGAAGAAGTGGAAGTTGGTGCCGCTGCAGCTGTACCCATATTAGCACTAGTGCTCGGCCCCTCATTGGGTTCACTTCTTATACTTGATAAATCAGATTCGCTGTTCGAAACCACACTATTAAGTTCACCTACACTAGTTTGATTTTTGTTTGAATTAAGTTGAATATTATCAAATTTTCGAGCAAAGGTAAAAACTCTCCCTGAGTTGTAATCATTAGCATCTCTCCTCAACTTTCTTGATTTCTTGTCTTTTAAATATATCTGGCACACTCGCGGATTTCTCCATTGTAGCGGGACGCGTCTCTTCGTACGAGGTGAGCATTGGAGTCTAGCGTTATATGTTAGCAAATTGTAGAGCTAACTATTGGTTTTATTTTAATAGCTGCTAAACTGGGGATGTGGGATTTAGTTGATGCTGTTGAGATGCACTCCTGGTTGGAACAGTATTTACGGTGCAATGGACGGCATAAGTGCATAAGAACGAGTTTAAATGAAATATCTTAAATAGAGGAGATGTGGTGTTTTTACTTCAAGGCGTATTAGGTTATTATTGCAATTTAACCGGGACATCTAGGCGGTAACATTATGGATTTTGACATCATTATTTCAATGACTGTGAATATAGGCAGCGAAATGTTCAAAGCCTCGACACATTAGCACGAATACATTTAAGAGCTTTATGTATCTATATAGACGCTGGGATAGAGTACATTGTTTGATACTTAATTGACAATGTCATATGAGTGCAGAATCGATGTTTATATTGTGTGGTAGTGTGTTTAACTTCTCTCCTACATAGGGTAGGCACTAGTGTGTTTATTTGTATTGCTTCATAGGGGTCATTAACCTGTGTGCACCACTCCCTCCTGTTAATTTAACTCGTTCTATCTCCTAGATTCTTACACTGATAGTACCTTTGTAGGTGCATCACTATCAGCAACTTTCCTTAATTGGTTATTGGACCCCAGTTGTTTTTTAACTTTTCAAGTTTACTCGCGATCTCAGATTTCTATTTATTAATATATATACATTTTTTTTCGCCTACAGAGTACCACTAATAGTGACTCACATCTACAAATTCATGTCAAATACAAAAAGATAATTTTGACGCCCCGTCCAAAATAGAAATAGAAAATGCTGAACAAGCAATTCTAAGGTACGACGTTTCTTAGTGACATTTCGTATATGGCTCTTTCCTTACAATTAGAATTAGTATTAGAACGTAGTCCTTTCTCTCTAGAACCTATTAGTATGTTTACTGGACTTGTAAGGCGTTTAAAACTAAATAATAATTCCTATACTAGGAAGTTTTGCGTGTGTACATTCTTTTAAAAATAAGTGCATGGTTTTTTAATAGTTAAGAAACGTGGTAGTATATATGGAATTGTTCCAATTAAAATTTCTTGTTTTTTGATTTAGTGAATACTTACTTTTTGTCCTTTATTCTTCTTCTTCTCATTTGTAGTCACATTGAGTGTTCTACAAGACTTAATACTTGTGTCTGTAGTACGTGACACTGCTCTTTCCGACAAATTGAGAATTCAAAGAAGTTTCTTCAATTTTGAGCCACGGAAATTTTTATAAGGTATGTGTTACCTTATATAAGGAACACACACTATTGCACTTGGAGTATAAGTTATTTGCACATTCTTATTCGGTTGGTTTTATTTTGGTGCTTGCTTGGGAGCACTATGTCTGTCAAGCACAATGGAATACTATTATTTTTCTCTTCACTTTTTCTATTTCTATCTTTCTTTTTGTTTGCTTCTCTTGTTTCCCTCTCTCCTCAAATTCCTCTATTTGGAGTTCATTTTATATTCTTTTTCTTTTATTTATCTTTCCTAGTATCTTGTCTTGTGTTACTTATCACGGTTGATACAAATGTGTTTTGTGCAACTTTAATCACATTCTGTAGCTGGTCTTTGTAGAATATATGGACTTCCCTTTCATTGTTAAACTAGTGAAATGTATTTAAAAGGCATCAAATTGACAATATTATACATATTATATTGTATATCAAATCAAATATTGTTTTACAGCCTTGAAAAAGTCGTATAAACGACGAAACACGTGTCGGCTGTTTTCATCTGCGATACGCACTTCGTGTCAACGAAACCAAGACTCTTCAAAAACTACCTGCCTTTTTGTACTAACTTCTATGAATATATTTTTCTGTATATTACGAACTTTATAATAATTTGGGTTTATTAAAAAATAAACTGACTTTAAGGTCAGTTTGAATACTATACAGTGGCTGTGCTCTGTTAATTTTTGGTAATTGTATTGTGTATGGGAAAGGATTGTATTATTTTTTTCCATATAGTTTAACACTGATTGGTGGCACAGTGTTTGACATTGAGCACGCTTAGAATACTATCAGTCTTTTATTAAACACTGGGGAAGACATAACGGAGGTGCTGGCGAGGTCTTTTTCACCACTGCCATCTGTTCTATAACCCTTTATTGTTCTGTGGTACTGTTGTGCACTCCGTTCCCCAAAAATTCTTCTTTTGAATAATTTTTCTTTTTCTCTTGAAATTTTTTTCTTAAATTTAATTTATTTTCTACAAACTATGGCCAGCTTTAAAGATGATAGGGATAAATTATTCCAAGAACTATTTCAAAATAAGGATCATGTTATCACAGTGTCCTCAAGTAATAAAGATGAAGGTCTTAAAGGGAAATTTCAGAGGTTAGAACGACTACGAAAACAGGAGTCCTCAAAATGGTGGGATGCTACAATTTTGAGGAAATATATAGACATGAAACAGGTCCCACGGGGATTGAGGATCATCATTTTTCCATCTTTTGATGATCTGGGGGAAGATCTACTATTAGAGTGGGAGGATTTATTATCAAACTCATCTTATGGTATGATGTCCATTTTGATTAAACACTCAGAAAGAAAAAGGGACCAATTGCTATTAGAAATTCAAACGTTGGAAGAAGAAATCAGTAGATCAAATCTAACTGAGGCCAAGGAGAAAAACTATACTATCCTAGAAGATGTGCTTGCTAAACACCAGATATATTTAAAAGACAAGAAATCAAGAAAGTTGAGGAGAGATGCTAATGATTACAACTCAGGGAGAGTTTTTACCTTTGCTCGAAAATTTGATAATATTCAACTTAATTCAAACAAAAATCAAACTAGTGTAGGTGAACTTAATAGTGTGGTTTCGAACAGCGAATCTGATTTATCAAGTATAAGAAGTGAACCCAATGAGGGGCCGAGCACTAGTGCTAATATGGGTACAGCTGCAGCGGCACCAACTTCCACTTCTTCTTCCTCTTTTTTATTGGAAGTAGAACGCTACAGGAAGGGTACGAAAGCAGAATTCAACAAAAGGCAGAATGCCATAAAAAGACCAGGAGGGGGTACAATAGAGCGCACCGAAACAGAAAAGGAAGGTTATTTGACCAGGTCCAAGACACACAAAAAGTAATAATTGTGGATAAACTAAGGGATACATGTTTGTTTGATGCTAATGTTTGTAATCAACAATTGGATAATATTGCGATTGTTAATTTGTCGAAGCATGTACCCAGTAATGATGAAATAAATCTTTTGTCCAAAGGCTTGAACTTTTGTCCAGTTTCTGGGCCTAACTTTACTCAAATACATGTTGATGTGTTCAAATTTGTTCGTAAAATGAAATTAAGAAAGTTTTTTGCATGTCATCCAAAATGTATTACATCTCTTGACCAATCTGTGGTTACATGCTGTAATAGGACTATTCAAGATTTGTACAATATAAGAACACTTGTTTCACTAACAGAAGAGGAACATAATGTCCCATCTATGTCACAATTGCTACAAGATCTAGATATACCTGTTGATTTGAGCTTGGACAGTGGCCTTAAGCCTAAGTCAACTTTTCAACCAACACTAGGTAATGATAATGTGGTTGATACGTTTCACCGGCTAGTAACAACAGATCTATTCCAATGGGAAGATTCCTATACTGGTAGGAATCTAGTCAATGGTGATAATCTGACGAGGGGGAGAGAAAAGCATTACAGGATTTGAAGAGACTTCCTAATATAATCTTGAAGGAAGCAGATAAGGGGGTAATCTGGTCCTGATGGACACAACAGATTATCTTATGGAAATTGACAGACAACTCTCTGATACAAATGCATATGCTAAACTCACATGTAATCCAACGAGGGATATTACAAACCTAATTGAGGAACATCTCAAAAAATGGAGGGAACATGGGCTCATTAATGATCTTGAGTTCAAATATTTGTTCGTTCCATATCCAGTGGCGGCTTGCTTATATATATTACCAAAGATCCATAAACCCGGGATATTTCCCCCGGGAAGACCTATTATTTCGGGAATTGGCTCCTCCACGGAGCACATTTCCGAATATATAGACTATTTTTTACAACCTTTGGTGAAGAACTTACCATCGTTTGTTTTAGACACAAAAGATTTGTTGAACCAACTAAATGACTTTACATGGACAGAGGACTGTTGTTTTGTCACACTTGATGTTACTTCCCTGTACACCTCAATACCCACAGATTTGGGATTGGAGGCGGTCAAATATTTTTTGGCAAGCAGGAATGCTTCGCTTTGGGAGCACACAGAGATGCTACTCGAGATGATTGCTTTGGTACTTGACAATAATGTATTTTTACATAATGGTAGCTGGTATAGACAACATCAAGGAGTGGCGATGGGATCCAAATTTTCACCCTCCATAGCGAATCTGTTCATGGGCTGGCTCGAGAAGACATATATCTGGTCCAAATGTCCTGCTCCCTAATGGAACATGTGATTTATTGGGGGCGGTACATTGATGATATTCTCTTAATTTGGACAGCCAGCAGCGAGTTGTTGCAGGAGTTGTGTGTGTTTTTAAATTCCAACAATTGTAACATTAAATTCACCTACCAATACAATCGAAAAGAAATTTCCTTTTGGATCTAAAACTGTATGCCAAAGATGGCTCTATTTTGTCTACTCTGTTTAGGAAACCAACAGCATGTAACGCTGTATTACATGCGGACACGGCTCATCCTAGGTCACAAGTGACATCTATACCACTGGGTGAACTAACTCGGATTAGACGTAATTGTAGTGAAGATGAAGAATTCCAAAAGGAAATGGGTCATGCCCTGATGAGATTCAAATCCAGAGGTTATGATCAGAAAATATTGGATATGGCCAAGACAAAAGCTTTGGGCCTTAACCGTTCAAAACTTCTGAGAAATAAATCCAAGACAAAAAGGGTACCAAATTTAAGGATAAAATTTCCTTAATTACTCCATACAACTCAGCCAGTCATGTACTGTATAAAATCCTAAACAAACACTGGCATGTTCTACAAATAGATCCGATTGTGAGTGAAGCATTACCGAGAAGACCAAATATTATCTTTAGACGCGGACAAACACTAGGAAATGCTTTGTGTTCCAGTTTTTACAATCCTAAAAAGAACAAAAAGGGGACACATTGGATGGGTGCACCACTATCTGGATTTTACAAGTGTGGTCACTGCAATGTTTGTCAATATGCTCTAGACAAAACAAAGTGTTTTAAATATAATACTGAAACAACACACATTGTTAAATCATTTATGAACTGTAACACCAAGTTTTTGGTCTATTGTATAATATGCCCATGTAAACAAATTTATATCAGTAGCACTATCAGAACAATCAAAGAGAGACTACAAGAACACATACGGGCAATCAGGAATAACAACACTGATTACCCTATGGCTGTTCATTTCAATACCAACCATGGTTCTGCAGAATTGCCAAGAGTGAGATTTCATGGGGTTGAGATTGCTTATGATAATCCGAGAGGAGGTGATAGGATACACAGCCTACGTAAACTAGAAGCAACCTGGATAAACAAACTGAGGGCTGTTGACCGTGGGCTCAACACTGACAGGGAGATGTCAGTATTCTTGAAAGACTGATCCCTATGAGACAAATGTGTTGGTTTTCTAATGCCAGTTAACTTCCTTAATCTCGTTTGCTTTGTAATGAATAGTTCAATTTACTAAATACTTTTTACATTCGAGCGTTTACAAATTTCGTGCATTTACTGATGTAGGATTCCCCCACTTCGTTATCATCATATTAATGCATCTTCCTTCTCTGTAACATTTGATATTTGAAGAAGGCGAGACTTGGATGAAAAATATACATTTTTAATTAAGGTGTCTAGTATAACGTCATGTCATTTACAATGATCATAACAATTATGAGGTATGCTAGTGATCTTGCTCCCTCTCCTTTGCCATTATGCACTATCACTTACCAACTCGTACTGTTTATTTCACTATCTAAATAGTAAAGGTACATTTGGGTTCACCGCTTCCTTCTATTCTTCATATATTCTTATTCTTCAACTAAATTCTTACTTATCTTAGACATATGGAATATTGTGCTTATTTATTCCAGACGACATTAGCATCGACAGACTGAGGGAAATATAGCCTTTTTGACTATTCCAAGATGGCGCTGGTTTCGGCTATGACTTTTCTCTCTGCCGTAAAACCGTCCGTCTTTGATGTTTGCTTTGATTAATATTGATCAGGTGTTTTGCCGGCTATTTAATATGAACCGAGCAGTCAGCACACTCGCGGATTTCTCCATTGTAGCGGGACGCGTCTCTTCGTACGAGGTGAGCATTGGAGTCTAGCGTTATATGTTAGCAAATTGTAGAGCTAACTATTGGTTTTATTTTAATAGCTGCTAAACTGGGGATGTGGGATTTAGTTGATGCTGTTGAGATGCACTCCTGGTTGGAACAGTATTTACGGTGCAATGGACGGCATAAGTGCATAAGAACGAGTTTAAATGAAATATCTTAAATAGAGGAGATGTGGTGTTTTTACTTCAAGGCGTATTAGGTTATTATTGCAATTTAACCGGGACATCTAGGCGGTAACATTATGGATTTTGACATCATTATTTCAATGACTGTGAATATAGGCAGCGAAATGTTCAAAGCCTCGACACATTAGCACGAATACATTTAAGAGCTTTATGTATCTATATAGACGCTGGGATAGAGTACATTGTTTGATACTTAATTGACAATGTCATATGAGTGCAGAATCGATGTTTATATTGTGTGGTAGTGTGTTTAACTTCTCTCCTACATAGGGTAGGCACTAGTGTGTTTATTTGTATTGCTTCATAGGGGTCATTAACCTGTGTGCACCACTCCCTCCTGTTAATTTAACTCGTTCTATCTCCTAGATTCTTACACTGATAGTACCTTTGTAGGTGCATCACTATCAGCAACTTTCCTTAATTGGTTATTGGACCCCAGTTGTTTTTTAACTTTTCAAGTTTACTCGCGATCTCAGATTTCTATTTATTAATATATATACATTTTTTTTCGCCTACAGAGTACCACTAATAGTGACTCACATCTACAAATTCATGTCAAATACAAAAAGATAATTTTGACGCCCCGTCCAAAATAGAAATAGAAAATGCTGAACAAGCAATTCTAAGGTACGACGTTTCTTAGTGACATTTCGTATATGGCTCTTTCCTTACAATTAGAATTAGTATTAGAACGTAGTCCTTTCTCTCTAGAACCTATTAGTATGTTTACTGGACTTGTAAGGCGTTTAAAACTAAATAATAATTCCTATACTAGGAAGTTTTTGCGTGTGTACATTCTTTTAAAAATAAGTGCATGGTTTTTTAATAGTTAAGAAACGTGGTAGTATATATGGAATTGTTCCAATTAAAATTTCTTGTTTTTTGATTTAGTGAATACTTACTTTTTGTCCTTTATTCTTCTTCTTCTCATTTGTAGTCACATTGAGTGTTCTACAAGACTTAATACTTGTGTCTGTAGTACGTGACACTGCTCTTTCCGACAAATTGAGAATTCAAAGAAGTTTCTTCAATTTTGAGCCACGGAAATTTTTATAAGGTATGTGTTACCTTATATAAGGAACACACACTATTGCACTTGGAGTATAAGTTATTTGCACATTCTTATTCGGTTGGTTTTATTTTGGTGCTTGCTTGGGAGCACTATGTCTGTCAAGCACAATGGAATACTATTATTTTTCTCTTCACTTTTTCTATTTCTATCTTTCTTTTTGTTTGCTTCTCTTGTTTCCCTCTCTCCTCAAATTCCTCTATTTGGAGTTCATTTTATATTCTTTTTCTTTTATTTATCTTTCCTAGTATCTTGTCTTGTGTTACTTATCACGGTTGATACAAATGTGTTTTGTGCAACTTTAATCACATTCTGTAGCTGGTCTTTGTAGAATATATGGACTTCCCTTTCATTGTTAAACTAGTGAAATGTATTTAAAAGGCATCAAATTGACAATATTATACATATTATATTGTATATCAAATCAAATATTGTTTTACAGCCTTGAAAAAGTCGTATAAACGACGAAACACGTGTCGGCTGTTTTCATCTGCGATACGCACTTCGTGTCAACGAAACCAAGACTCTTCAAAAACTACCTGCCTTTTTGTACTAACTTCTATGAATATATTTTTCTGTATATTACGAACTTTATAATAATTTGGGTTTATTAAAAAATAAACTGACTTTAAGGTCAGTTTGAATACTATACAGTGGCTGTGCTCTGTTAATTTTTGGTAATTGTATTGTGTATGGGAAAGGATTGTATTATTTTTTTCCATATAGTTTAACACTGATTGGTGGCACAGTGTTTGACATTGAGCACGCTTAGAATACTATCAGTCTTTTATTAAACACTGGGGGAAGACATAACGGAGGTGCTGGCGAGGTCTTTTTCACCACTGCCATCTGTTCTATAACCCTTTATTGTTCTGTGGTACTGTTGTGCACTCCGTTCCCCAAAAATTCTTCTTTTGAATAATTTTTTCTTTTTCTCTTGAAATTTTTTTCTTAAATTTAATTTATTTTCTACAAACTATGGCCAGCTTTAAAGATGATAGGGATAAATTATTCCAAGAACTATTTCAAAATAAGGATCATGTTATCACAGTGTCCTCAAGTAATAAAGATGAAGGTCTTAAAGGGAAATTTCAGAGGTTAGAACGACTACGAAAACAGGAGTCCTCAAAATGGTGGGATGCTACAATTTTGAGGAAATATATAGACATGAAACAGGTCCCACGGGGATTGAGGATCATCATTTTTCCATCTTTTGATGATCTGGGGGAAGATCTACTATTAGAGTGGGAGGATTTATTATCAAACTCATCTTATGGTATGATGTCCATTTTGATTAAACACTCAGAAAGAAAAAGGGACCAATTGCTATTAGAAATTCAAACGTTGGAAGAAGAAATCAGTAGATCAAATCTAACTGAGGCCAAGGAGAAAAACTATACTATCCTAGAAGATGTGCTTGCTAAACACCAGATATATTTAAAAGACAAGAAATCAAGAAAGTTGAGGAGAGATGCTAATGATTACAACTCAGGGAGAGTTTTTACCTTTGCTCGAAAATTTGATAATATTCAACTTAATTCAAACAAAAATCAAACTAGTGTAGGTGAACTTAATAGTGTGGTTTCGAACAGCGAATCTGATTTATCAAGTATAAGAAGTGAACCCAATGAGGGGCCGAGCACTAGTGCTAATATGGGTACAGCTGCAGCGGCACCAACTTCCACTTCTTCTTCCTCTTTTTATTGGAAGTAGAACGCTACAGGAAGGGTACGAAAGCAGAATTCAACAAAAGGCAGAATGCCATAAAAAGACCAGGAGGGGGTACAATAGAGCGCACCGAAACAGAAAAGGAAGGTTATTTGACCAGGTCCAAGACACAGAAAAAGTAATAATTGTGGATAAACTAAGGGATACATGTTTGTTTGATGCTAATGTTTGTAATCAACAATTGGATAATATTGCGATTGTTAATTTGTCGAAGCATGTACCCAGTAATGATGAAATAAATCTTTTGTCCAAAGGCTTGAACTTTTGTCCAGTTTCTGGGCCTAACTTTACTCAAATACATGTTGATGTGTTCAAATTTGTTCGTAAAATGAAATTAAGAAAGTTTTTTGCATGTCATCCAAAATGTATTACATCTCTTGACCAATCTGTGGTTACATGCTGTAATAGGACTATTCAAGATTTGTACAATATAAGAACACTTGTTTCACTAACAGAAGAGGAACATAATGTCCCATCTATGTCACAATTGCTACAAGATCTAGATATACCTGTTGATTTGAGCTTGGACAGTGGCCTTAAGCCTAAGTCAACTTTTCAACCAACACTAGGTAATGATAATGTGGTTGATACGTTTCACCGGCTAGTAACAACAGATCTATTCCAATGGGAAGATTCCTATACTGGTAGGAATCTAGTCAATGGTGATAATCTGACGAGGGGGAGAGAAAAGCATTACAGGATTTGAAGAGACTTCCTAATATAATCTTGAAGGAAGCAGATAAGGGGGTAATCTGGTCCTGATGGACACAACAGATTATCTTATGGAAATTGACAGACAACTCTCTGATACAAATGCATATGCTAAACTCACATGTAATCCAACGAGGGATATTACAAACCTAATTGAGGAACATCTCAAAAAATGGAGGGAACATGGGCTCATTAATGATCTTGAGTTCAAATATTTGTTCGTTCCATATCCAGTGGCGGCTTGCTTATATATATTACCAAAGATCCATAAACCCGGGATATTTCCCCGGAAGACCTATTATTTCGGGAATTGGCTCCTCCACGGAGCACATTTCCGAATATATAGACTATTTTTTACAACCTTTGGTGAAGAACTTACCATCGTTTGTTTTAGACACAAAAGATTTGTTGAACCAACTAAATGACTTTACATGGACAGAGGACTGTTGTTTTGTCACACTTGATGTTACTTCCCTGTACACCTCAATACCCACAGATTTGGGATTGGAGGCGGTCAAATATTTTTTGGCAAGCAGGAATGCTTCGCTTTGGGAGCACACAGAGATGCTACTCGAGATGATTGCTTTGGTACTTGACAATAATGTATTTTTACATAATGGTAGCTGGTATAGACAACATCAAGGAGTGGCGATGGGATCCAAATTTTCACCCTCCATAGCGAATCTGTTCATGGGCTGGCTCGAGAAGACATATATCTGGTCCAAATGTCCTGCTCCCCTAATGGAACATGTGATTTATTGGGGGCGGTACATTGATGATATTCTCTTAATTTGGACAGCCAGCAGCGAGTTGTTGCAGGAGTTGTGTGTGTTTTTAAATTCCAACAATTGTAACATTAAATTCACCTACCAATACAATCGAAAAGAAATTTCCTTTTTGGATCTAAAACTGTATGCCAAAGATGGCTCTATTTTGTCTACTCTGTTTAGGAAACCAACAGCATGTAACGCTGTATTACATGCGGACACGGCTCATCCTAGGTCACAAGTGACATCTATACCACTGGGTGAACTAACTCGGATTAGACGTAATTGTAGTGAAGATGAAGAATTCCAAAAGGAAATGGGTCATGCCCTGATGAGATTCAAATCCAGAGGTTATGATCAGAAAATATTGGATATGGCCAAGACAAAAGCTTTGGGCCTTAACCGTTCAAAACTTCTGAGAAATAAATCCAAGACAAAAAAGGGTACCAAATTTAAGGATAAAATTTCCTTAATTACTCCATACAACTCAGCCAGTCATGTACTGTATAAAATCCTAAACAAACACTGGCATGTTCTACAAATAGATCCGATTGTGAGTGAAGCATTACCGAGAAGACCAAATATTATCTTTAGACGCTGACAAACACTAGGAAATGCTTTGTGTTCCAGTTTTTACAATCCTAAAAAGAACAAAAAGGGGACACATTGGATGGGTGCACCACTATCTGGATTTTACAAGTGTGGTCACTGCAATGTTTGTCAATATGCTCTAGACAAAACAAAGTGTTTTAAATATAATACTGAAACAACACACATTGTTAAATCATTTATGAACTGTAACACCAAGTTTTTGGTCTATTGTATAATATGCCCATGTAAACAAATTTATATCGGTAGCACTATCAGAACAATCAAAGAGAGACTACAAGAACACATACGGGCAATCAGGAATAACAACACTGATTACCCTATGGCTGTTCATTTCAATACCAACCATGGTTCTGCAGAATTGCCAAGAGTGAGATTTCATGGGGTTGAGATTGCTTATGATAATCCGAGAGGAGGTGATAGGATACACAGCCTACGTAAACTAGAAACAACCTGGATAAACAAACTGAGGGCTGTTGACCGTGGGCTCAACACTGACAGGGAGATGTCAGTATTCTTGAAAGACTGATCCCTATGAGACAAATGTGTTGGTTTTCTAATGCCAGTTAACTTCCTTAATCTTGTTTGCTTTGTAATGAATAGTTCAATTTACTAAATACTTTTTACATTCGAGCGTTTACAAATTTCGTGCATTTACTGATGTAGGATTCCCCCACTTCGTTATCATCATATTAATGCATCTTCCTTCTCTGTAACATTTGATATTTGAAGAAGGCGAGACTTGGATGAAAAATATACATTTTTAATTAAGGTGTCTAGTATAACGTCATGTCATTTACAATGATCATAACAATTATGAGGTATGCTAGTGATCTTGCTCCCTCTCCTTTGCCATTATGCACTATCACTTACCAACTCGTACTGTTTATTTCACTATCTAAATAGTAAAGGTACATTTGGGTTCACCGCTTCCTTCTATTCTTCATATATTCTTATTCTTCAACTAAATTCTTACTTATCTTAGACACATGGAATATTGTGCTTATTTATTCCAGACGACATTAGCATCGACAGACTGAGGGAAATATAGCCTTTTTGACTATTCCAAGATGGCGCTGGTTTCGGCTATGACTTTTCTCTCTGCCGTAAAACCGTCCGTCTTTGATGTTTGCTTTGATTAATATTGATCAGGTGTTTTGCCGGCTATTTAATATGAACCGAGCAGTCAGCACACTCGCGGATTTCTCCATTGTAGCGGGACGCGTCTCTTCGTACGAGGTGAGCATTGGAGTCTAGCGTTATATGTTAGCAAATTGTAGAGCTAACTATTGGTTTTATTTTAATAGCTGCTAAACTGGGGATGTGGGATTTAGTTGATGCTGTTGAGATGCACTCCTGGTTGGAACAGTATTTACGGTGCAATGGACGGCATAAGTGCATAAGAACGAGTTTAAATGAAATATCTTAAATAGAGGAGATGTGGTGTTTTTACTTCAAGGCGTATTAGGTTATTATTGCAATTTAACCGGGACATCTAGGCGGTAACATTATGGATTTTGACATCATTATTTCAATGACTGTGAATATAGGCAGCGAAATGTTCAAAGCCTCGACACATTAGCACGAATACATTTAAGAGCTTTATGTATCTATATAGACACTGGGATAGAGTACATTGTTTGATACTTAATTGACAATGTCATATGAGTGCAGAATCGATGTTTATATTGTGTGGTAGTGTGTTTAACTTCTCTCCTACATAGGGTAGGCACTAGTGTGTTTATTTGTATTGCTTCATAGGGGTCATTAACCTGTGTGCACCACTCCCTCCTGTTAATTTAACTCGTTCTATCTCCTAGATTCTTACACTGATAGTACCTTTGTAGGTGCATCACTATCAGCAACTTTCCTTAATTGGTTATTGGACCCCAGTTGTTTTTTAACTTTTCAAGTTTACTCGCGATCTCAGATTTCTATTTATTAATATATATACATTTCTTTCGCCTACAGAGTACCACTAATAGTGACTCACATCTACAAATTCATGTCAAATACAAAAAGATAATTTTGACGCCCCGTCCAAAATAGAAATAGAAAATGCTGAACAAGCAATTCTAAGGTACGACGTTTCTTAGTGACATTTCGTATATGGCTCTTTCCTTACAATTAGAATTAGTATTAGAACGTAGTCCTTTCTCTCTAGAACCTATTAGTATGTTTACTGGACTTGTAAGGCGTTTAAAACTAAATAATAATTCCTATACTAGGAAGTTTTCGCGTGTGTACATTCTTTTAAAAATAAGTGCATGGTTTTTTAATAGTTAAGAAACGTGGTAGTATATATGGAATTGTTCCAATTAAAATTTCTTGTTTTTTGATTTAGTGAATACTTACTTTTTGTCCTTTATTCTTCTTCTTCTCATTTGTAGTCACATTGAGTGTTCTACAAGACTTAATACTTGTGTCTGTAGTACGTGACACTGCTCTTTCCGACAAATTGAGAATTCAAAGAAGTTTCTTCAATTTTGAGCCACGGAAATTTTTATAAGGTATGTGTTACCTTATATAAGGAACACACACTATTGCACTTGGAGTATAAGTTATTTGCACATTCTTATTCGGTTGGTTTTATTTTGGTGCTTGCTTGGGAGCACTATGTCTGTCAAGCACAATGGAATACTATTATTTTTCTCTTCACTTTTTCTATTTCTATCTTTCTTTTTGTTTGCTTCTCTTGTTTCCCTCTCTCCTCAAATTCCTCTATTTGGAGTTCATTTTATATTCTTTTTCTTTTATTTATCTTTCCTAGTATCTTGTCTTGTGTTACTTATCACGGTTGATACAAATGTGTTTTGTGCAACTTTAATCACATTCTGTAGCTGGTCTTTGTAGAATATATGGACTTCCCTTTCATTGTTAAACTAGTGAAATGTATTTAAAAGGCATCAAATTGACAATATTATACATATTATATTGTATATCAAATCAAATATTGTTTTACAGCCTTGAAAAAGTCGTATAAACGACGAAACACGTGTCGGCTGTTTTCATCTGCGATACGCACTTCGTGTCAACGAAACCAAGACTCTTCAAAAACTACCTGCCTTTTTGTACTAACTTCTATGAATATATTTTTCTGTATATTACGAACTTTATAATAATTTGGGTTTATTAAAAAATAAACTGACTTTAAGGTCAGTTTGAATACTATACAGTGGCTGTGCTCTGTTAATTTTTGGTAATTATACAAGACAGTACACTGTACAGGGGGGAGAAAATTGTTCCCTCAGAAAAGTTAAAAGAGAAAATCATTGACCTGGCACATGTGGGACATTTAGGGCGCAGCCTCTCTAAAATTAAAATACGTCTAAATTACTGGTGTAGATACCATGGTTAAGACCAAACTGAGAAACTGTGGGGTATAATCACAAGAACGTGCGATAAACATCGCCAAAATAGCTTACCGCAACTTCTCACATCGAAGTCCATCGCGGGAAAATAACGCTGTGTTAACGTGGCATTCCCAACACGGCGATACCGTGCGATAACCGCACGATAACGCGACGAATGTCCGCGAAACAACTACTGCGACGGCGATAAAAATGCAAACCCCAACGTGAAAAAAGTTGCGATGGGCCCAACCGCGATAAAATCTGTGTGATAACTAGCGAGAGGCCAGCAGGTCCCACGCGTCATGTGGGGAAAAGCACAAGAAAAGCACCCAAATAGATCACACCAAAAACCAGATGTACCGCGGAGCACCAAGGATGCACCCGGACCAGATGCAGAGGACAACGTGAAACCCACAAGACCCACGGAGGCCCAGCCAGGAAGCCAGGTGTCGTGGAAAGGCAATGAGAAGAGGGAGAGGAAGACGGGGTACAGTGTGCAGGAAAACCGGATCCACGTCACGGATGAGATAGAACACCACAACCAACTGTACGTCACCTCCAACGTGTCATTGGCAAAAAAGACGCTGAGATGGCAGACCATCTTGGACCATGTGAATGCCGTTGCCGCGCCGAGGAGGACAATGGAAGAGGACAAGAGGCGCTGGAATGATGCGAAGGGCAAACCCAAGAAGGAACTCGCTGCCAACATGAAAGCAGCAACGCACATTGGAGGTGGGGGGCCAGCAGAACACCAGGAGCAGGATGAAATGGAGAAAATGGTGGCCACAGCCATCAGTCGGGAGACGGTGACATGAGCAGAGGACCCGGACACTGCTCAACATGACCTGACACAACATCAATAGGGTGAGTACCTACCAGGGAGTGGGGGACGGGGGAGATGGGCACAATGGCACACATGCACAATTAAGCAGAGCACACCGCACACACACAATGACTCCGGATCATGTCCCTGATCCCCCTGGAACACTGCAGCACACACACAAAAACCAAGTAGTCCCACCTCCACCATGTGCCCAAAGGGGCCCCCACCCAACACATCACCAATCACACAACCAACACATGCACACGTGTGAAACCCAGCGAAGATGCGTATCCGTCAGCCACACTGACAATGCAAGAGACACTACATGACGAGTAGCATGGCTGCAGTCCAACTATCATGTCAATGTGCAGGCCACCACACTGATGCGGCTGAGTGTGGGCCAGATCCACAAAGGTGCAGGTCACACTCGGACACTTCCACATGCACAAAAAACCCCTGGCGTCAACTACACAGCCGCCTACCGACCATGACCATGAGTCACAACATGACGAAGGGCACAATTCACTCGTCAGCAACATCTCAGCACTGTAGACGCACAGAAGTGAAAGGCACACCGCATGAACGGGATGAGTGGCTGCCAATTCAGAGCTGCAGGGGCGACTCAGCCACAGTGCAGCATACACACATAAGAATAAGAGCACCCCAACATTGTCAACAATGTGGTACATACTGTAACACTTCCACAACAGAACACAGGACACAACTGGTGCCGCATGCGTGCACAAAATGGCCATGCACATCTGGCATCGCAGGAATCTGTGACATGACAATGGACGAGTACAACCTGTAACCTGTATCAGTTTTATTTACACATGCAGTGCCAGTGGACAATTTGTACTGTCCCATTATTGTATAGGACGGACTCAAAGTGACGTGCTCAGGTGAAGAAATTGGCAATGAGGGTGTTCCTACGGGCTATTCCTACTGCAGCTGCAGTGGGGTGTGGGCCACCTGCCCCATCGTCCTCATCATCGTCGGGTGCATCTGGCACTGGGATCCATGGGGCATTGGAGCGCACACAGATGTTGTGCAAGACACAACATGCAACGATCATCTTGCACACAATGTCTGGCCTGTACAGGAGCCTTCCGCCTGTGATGTCCAGGCACCTGAAACGTGACTTCAACACGCTAAATGTGCATTCCACGATGCCCCTGGTGCGTTTGTGGGACGTATTGTACTGCCTCTGGGCATGTGTGTTCGGGTCTCGGAGGGGTGTCATCATCCAAGTGCAGAGTGCATATCCCTGATCACCTGTGACAGTGCAGAGAGAGATGAGTCAATAGGTGGTTCGGCATGATGTCTTGGCAGGCACACTAGTCCAGTGACGCCTGTGCTGGCTGTGCGTGGGATGAGTGTAAGACAGCCCCCAGGGAGTGTTTGGTGCTGGCAACAACTACAACAGTCATCACTCAATCAGAAGTTCAAAGTACAAACAGCAAGGGACCATGACTTGAGGTGCACAGAGTTAGTGGCCCCGGATGCACAGCGGCCGGCATGGGCACACCGCCACGGGACGGTGACTTGCGATGCACTGGGTTAGGCCCATGAGAGCTGAGCGGGTCCTCATAGATGTCCAAGGTGACAGTCGCTGAGTGCATCGTGGGACAGTGGAAGGTGTTCCCCCAGGGCATGATGCAGATAACATAACATAACATGTGTATTTGTAAAGCGCACGTTCACCCCAGCAACGGGGCATCTTGGCACTGAATAACAGATGTTTATTGTTACCCAACTCAATAGTACTCATTTTATCAACCTCAAATGGATGAAAGGCTGAGTGGACCCGCCGGGATTTGAACCTGTGACCATGAGGTCGAACACAGGCCCCTGCAGTGGATGCATTAGTCCACTGACCCACCACACAACCAAGCAGCAACAGGCAACATGGGGGATATGAATGCCACAGACTCATGCCAAACACCAAGTCCATACCTGCCAGATGATGATGACGACAACCCCCAGGCCACAGACTCAGACGCCACCAAAGTTCAACCAGAGAGTGACCATGACTCACGGCGCACGGAGTCAGTGGCACCAGGGCTGCAAGGGGATACAGTCTGCGATGAGGCGTGTACATTGGTGTAAACTCAGCCATTCAGAAATCAAGACCCAGTCATAAATGTGGGACCTACTTGACCGCAGCAGTGTGCATGGGCCAACCGCAGTTCAGCCAGCTCCTCCTGGAACTCCCACACACGCCGTTGGAATGTCATGTGGCGATGACGTGTGGCTCACGGAGGCTGAGGCACCAGAGCTGAGCATGTGTGCAGCCTGCGACGATGCCGTGCCCTGGCTGGTCCCGCCTTGATGTGATTGGTGTGAGGCCTGCTGGCCCGCAGTGCATGCCGAAGCCAGTAGTCTGCAGGGGCCCACAAACATGTGTCACCGGCTTGTGTTGAACAGGGTTAGTGGCACCACGTGTCGCCGGCTTGCGTTGAACAGGGTTAGTGGCACCACATGTCGCCGGCTTGCGTTGAACAGGGTTAGTGGCACCACGTGTCGCCGGCTTGCATTGAACAGGGTTAGTGGCACCAGGTCAGTTGCTGCTGGTGTTCGGTCACCTCCGTAACGAGGATCCGGCTTTCATCCGGACTGAACCGCATCTTCCTCTTACTCCTCTCCGTGCGTTCACTGGTATGGACTCTGCTATTCATGAAGAACGACTAAGTGCTGGATGTGGGACCTACTGGACTGCAGTGTAGGCCGGGGGCAGCGGTCAGCACGGGCCCACAGACACGTGTCGTGTGCTTGCAATGCAGAGTTTGGGACACTGATCGAAGGGAGTTCAGTGATATAAACGCTGCAATTAACATTTGGTCACTGCCATTCAAAATTCAAGACTCAGTTCCATATGTGCCACCAACTGAGCCGAAGTGTACGCCGGTGGTGTATGTCAACGAGAAAGGAGTAGTGTGGGCCTGCGTCATGGAGGTCAGCAATTGTCTGAGGAGGCTGCCAAGGTCGCGGGCCTGGGGCTTGGAGCTTGCACCGGCACGTGGTGGGCCCTCTTTGACACACGCCGGTGTTGGCAGGTGAGCGGAGCGGCCTTGGTGCGCTGGGGCAGGCAAGACGGGTCTGGGGACCAGCGGCCTGGGGTGCAGCAGGCGCACAGGGTCGCAGGCCCCGCCGCTCATGGCGTCGGCCTTGTGGCGGGCTGAGAAGCGCCACCCTGGCAGACACGTTGGCCATTCCGGAAGAGAACCACGCCCAGAGCGATGGGGTTTTTATTCGCACCCCTACGCAGGCCTGGCATACGCAGGGCCAACCCACTGCGCCCGCGCCTACAGGGGGGGACGTAACGAGCAACATTTCCGCATTCTACCCCACAGCCTGTGGTGACATGGTAGCGTCCACTGGCCACTACACTCCATGCACTGGCAGTTGATGCCCACATAGACATTTCTGTGGTTTGCACACTCAAGGCTGTCCAGCACATCCACGCCACACTTGTCATTGGGTAGGTTCTCATTCATTAGTCACTTGCCTCCTTCGCACATGCCTGCTTCCAGCCTCTCCACACATTCTGCTATTGTGTGGCTGTGGTGCCATGCCGTAGCTGGGTTGTGTACATGGCAAGCCCAGGTTCCCAATTGAGTCGTGTTGTCATGTCTGGTCAGTGGGCATGTTGTGTGGCATGTTGCATGTAGTTTTGCTGCGTGCCCATTCCCAGAGTCGTGAGTTGCATGACTGTGGAGTTGAGGTGTGTGGTGTGTTCATTTGGTACTTACCAACGAGCAATGCATTTCCATAGGTGCCATCCTGGTAGCGCTGGTTGATGATGGACTGTCGGAAGATGAATGAATCATGCACACTGCCTGGGTAGTTGGCCACGACATTGGTGAAGAGTCCCCGGTGGTCCACTATTGCCTGCACATTGATGGAATGCATGTGCTTTCTGTTGCGGTAGTTGTGTGCAGTGTCGGCAGGGGGCACAAGTAGGACATGTGTGCAGTCAATAGCCCCTAACACGTGAGGGAATCCAGCTATGGCATAGAAGCCTTGCTTGGTCTCCAGCTGCTCCTGCCCAGTGTGGGGGAAGTGGAGGTGCTGGGGTACCAGGCTGATGATGGCATCCAGGACAGGTGTGATGAACTTGGATAGGGCTGGCTGTGAGACTTCTCCGACTCTGGCAGTTGTGGGTTGGAAGGTACCAGAGGCCAACATGTGCAGCACAGCCAACAGCTTTGTCTGCGGAGGGATGTTGGTTGTCCGCTGTGTTGGTACCGTCAGCCTGTGGGTGATGTGGGTCAGGATGCGGAGGATGGTTGTCCTTTTGAGCCTGTAGTGGGCAATGACCTCCTCTGGCGTTAAGTCTGTGAGGCTGGTGCGTTAACGGTAGGTCCGCTGTCTTTGTCTGCGCTGCCTCTGTGGTGGTCCGGGGTGGAGGGCGGGTCCTGGGGTGGTGGCGGGCCTGGGGGTGGTGGCGGTGGGTGTTGTGGCCCTCTTGGGTCTCCGAGCTGCATGATCAGTAGCTCCATAGCGTCTGTTGGTCTTCAGGTGTGGCTCTGGTCTGGGCTTCCTTTCAGACTGCAGGTGGTCGTCCCGCTTAGCACCAGCAAAAGGCAGGTGTTAAATACCTGCTGCTACTGCGGCTTATCGCCTGTTTTTGACTCGCATTGCAGATCTGGCTGTCCGTTGAGAATCGCGCGGTGTTGTCTTTTTGTGTGTTTTTGCACGGACACGCCTATTCTGCATCTCATTAGCGTTAGTTGGCGGTGTCAACCGTGGCGATGTTTTTTGCGGCAGCTATCGCGGGTTATGTGGTGATGTAGCCAGTTAGCACCAGCTTGCGAAAGGAGCGGTAATTCTATCGCCACTTTTGCTGCGCTAAAGTGCTGATAACTCGGCGATAAGTCCTTGTGAATATGCCCCTGTGTGAAGTGCATGTTGAGTGACAAAACTAACCAAACAAAGAATCCTCCCCTTTCTTCTGTGAAGGTCCCAGATACCCCTTGGACCAAATTAGCACTGGACATATTTGCCCCCCTCAATCTGAAAGTATTGAATGAATGTTTCATCCTGGTGTTGGTGGACTATCACACTTGTTGGGTGGTCTTTAAATGCGTACACCTGATTAATACTAACTCCCTTATCTGGTTTCTTGAGAGTGTATTCTTTGGGGAAGTCATTCCGGACATCTTAGTGATGGATAATGTAGTACAGCTCACATCTGAACTCATGAAAGAATTCTTGGCTGATCTTCAAATAAAACACCATAAGACTGCATTATATTGCCCTCGAGCAAATTGATTAGTCGAAAGAATGAATCGCATGATTAAATATTGTTTGCAGAGAGCGGAAATATTGGGTGCACCTGCTATAACTGCTCTACAAGGCATTATGTGGGCGTATCGCACCACACCCAATTGTGTCACGGGTATCACTCCTTTCACGTCATTGGAAGGTAGAGTTCCCAAGAGCAAATTATCTGCTATGTGGTCATTGAAGAAGGGTGTGTGTGCTGTGAACCGGGATGACATCTCCAAGAGAATTTCTGACCACCAGAATAAGTATAAAACAGATAAGATCTGGCCAAAAACATAAAAACTACTGAATTTCATGAGGGTGAGTGGGTCCGCATGGATCTTCCCAACCCACATAGGAAGTATACCTCCAGATACTCTGAGATAGCTAGGGTGGGTAGGAATGTTGTGCATCTTGAAAATTGTCAAACCTGGGGAATGGACAGGATTGTTCCAAACAAACCCACTCGTGAGTCCAGTGTGGACCCTACCTCGAAAGATGCATTAATGGATACCAAATCTTACATGCCCCAGAGATCTCAGAGAACTTAGGGGGTCATTACGATGGCAGTCGGAAAATCAAGCCGACCGCCATGGTAGCGGGAAATCACCGCCCGCCGCTACCGCGGGAAAACCGACGGCTAGATTAGGATCCTCGGCTGTAAAAATCCAACCGCGGCGGAAGGGAGACCCGAGAAATTGCCGTTCGCCTGCGGAGAAGGCCCAAACCCGTCCACGGTGGTCTGTTTCACTGCCGAAACAGCCCAAACGACCGCAACCACAGCGGAGACACCGCCATCAAAATTATGATATTCCCGACATCGCCGCGGTGCAGTGCGCTGTTTCTGACCGCCACGGTCGACAAATTGATGAATGAGTGAGACGGCGGAAGCGCCGTAGCCGAGCCACCGCTGCGGACGCTCCGTTAAAAAAATGGCGGTCGCGAGAAAACCACACAACATGGCCACAAAGTGCACCAACCAAACAAGGCATGCACCCAAAAATACCTAACACAGCCCAAAGACACACCCCCATGGGAAACTCCAAAACTACAAATCCCAGGTCCACACACACACCACACCTGCTACCAATACCCCATCCTGACACACCCACAGAGACCAGTATAAATCCAGCCCCCAACAGACCACAATCCTTTGCAAAACTCCACAACTGAGGGGACATCCACCACAGATGACAGGAGAGGCAAATCTGCACAACACACACACATCACCACCACCACCACCACTTCCACACCTGCACCTCTAACACCTTTGCACAGCACACACCATACACATCACAACCACCACTACCACTTCCAAACCTGCACCTTAAACACCTTGACACATCACACACCAAGTCACCACAGAGAATGCCCAAATTCACTAAGAGTGAGTTGAGGGTCATGGTTGATGAGATAATCAGGGTAGAACCACAATTGTTTGGTAACCAGGTCCAACAGACACCACTAGCAACAAGAACGCAAATGTGGAGAAGGATAGTAGAGAAGGTAAATGCAGTAGGGACCGTGCCACGCAATAGAGATGAAATCGTGAAGAGGTGGCACGATCTGAAGGCAGTAGTCAAGAAGAAGAGAGCCAAGAACTATGAGCTGGCTCACAGGACAGGCAGTGGCCCTCCCGTTCCACTCAAAACATTCACTGAATGGGAGGAGAAGGTGCTTGGCATTCTACATCCAGAGAGTCTCTCAGGAATACCCGGGGAGTGGAGGCTGGTAAGTACAAACAAATGCCTAACATCACACAAATGTACTGTCTTGCACTACTACTAAATAATACCTCCTAGGTTCAAATTAATTCATGTGCACAACACTCCCCCAACACATCTCTCACAGATTCAACAGACACTCCCCTGAAGCCCCCAAAGGTAGTTAGCAACATCACCATGGGTACATGTGTACATGCTGCCAGCACTACAACTCCCACCAGGCCCCCTTGTCCTACAGCTGCGCAAGATGGAGCCCTCCACCCCAACCCATGTGCCAACCATAGCATTGCTCACCTTAACCTAACAGGTAGGTAGCCATCCCTACAGGGAGGTGGGTGAGTGTTTGGGAAGCCTGCACTACAACTCCCACCAGGCCCCCTTGTCCCACAGCTGAGCAGGATGGAGCACTCCCCCACCCAGAAGCATGCCTCAGCCATTGTGTGCTTCACCCTCACCTAACAGGTAGGTAGCCATCTTTACAGGGAGGTGTATGTGGAATAGGGAGGCCTGCACTACAACTCCCACCAGGCCCCCTTGTCCCACAGCTGAGCAGGATGGAGCACTGCCCCCCACCCAGAAGCATGCCTCAGCCATTGTGTGCTTCACCCTCACCTAACAGGTAGGTAGCCATCTTTACAGGGAGGTGTGTTTGGAATAGGGAGGCCTGCACTACAACTCCCACCAGGCCCCCTTGTCCCACAGCTGAGCAGGATGGAGCACTCCCCCACCCAGAAGCATGCCTCAGCCATTGTGTGCTTCACCCTCACCTAACAGGTAGGTAGCCATCTTTACAGGGAGGTGTCTGTGGAATAGGGAGGCCTGCACTACAACTCCCACCAGGCCCCCTTGTCCCACAGCTGAGCAGGATGGAGCACTGCCCCCACTCAGAAGCATGCCTCAGCCATTGTGTGCTTCACCCTCACCTAACAGGTAGGTAGCCATCTTTACAGGGAGGTGTCTGTGGAATAGGGAGGCCTGCACTACAACTCCCACCAGGCCCCCTTGTCCCACAGCTGAGCAGGATGGAGCACTCCCCCACCCAGAAGCATGCCTCAGCCATTGTGTGCTTCACCCTCACCTAACAGGTAGGTAGCCATCTTTACAGGGAGGTGTCTGTGGAATAGGGAGGCCTGCACTACAACTCCCACCAGGCCCCCTTGTCCCACAGCTGAGCAGGATGGAGCACTGCCCCCCACCCAGAAGCATGCCTCAGCCATTGTGTGCTTCACCCTCACCTAACAGGTAGGTAGCCATCTTTACAGGGAGGTGTGTTTGGAATAGGGAGGCCTGCCCCACAACTCCCACCAGGCCCCCTGGTCCTACAGCTGCGCAAGATGGAGCACTCCCCCCAGCCACAAGCATGTGGCAGATATTGAATGTCACTCATCAAACTTACGGGTAGGTAACCATTTCAACCGGGAGTGTTGTTCTTAATTGGTGACACAGCAGCACAACTCACAACAGGCCCCCTACTCCCACAGCTCAGCATGATGGAGCACTTGTCCCACTCATAGGCATGTGACGTCTGTGCAGCCGCACATGACACCATGCCACTTAGTCCACAGTCACCTACACAAATAATGCAAAACAATTGTGTTGTAGTCACCATGCACAAGACTCTGTTCAAAAATGACCCACATTGTGTACACTGTGCCAGGCATCACACACTGCAACACTAACAACGATCATGCTGCCCTGCAGCAGTGTCTGGCCGTTTTTTGGGCAAAGTGCAAATCACCCATGTCATACCACAGTGTTGCAATGTAAACAGTGGAAGTGCAGTGTACCCAAAAATTACACTGCAGCTGGGACTCACAATGCTAAACTAAGCACATCCCAAATGTCCTGCAACACACCCAGCTACCACAGTGCTGCACTGAATTGCAGAACAGCACCTTGTCTGACTAAAATTGTCAAAGGTGTCTTGTTTGGACCACCAATGTGTGTATGCATTGACAATGTTCACATCTCACACTGTCTGTCTGAACAGTGCTGGTATAGTCTGGCCCCAAAAGCACACATTGTCTGCACAGGGCTGAGTACATCTCACACACACACCACTGTTGACCACAACATGTCAGTGTATGGATGCCCTGGAACAACTGCTTCACCAGTACTGTGCTCATGTTCTCAGGTCCACAAATACCATGAAACCATGACAGTGTGGAAATGTATGCTGGGTGAGATGTTCACCCTGCTGTATGTCACCACTGTGCTACGAGACTATACCCCTTGCCCTATTGTGCCTTCAAATGTCGGGGGAGTGAACCCCACAGCCAGATAGGTGGGACAACAGTGATGGGGGGGCTATACCCCATGCCCTATTCTGCCTTCAAATGTTGGGGGACTGAACCCCACAGCCAGATAGGTGGGACAACAGTGATGGGGGGCTATACCCCATGACCAAATGTAATCTGAAATCAATGGGTACAAAAAGCCACACACACATTCTGCTCACCACACGCACATTCCATCCAAAAACTTCAACCAAGTCACATAGCCATGTCATTGCTCACCTTCACCTCAAACGGTAGTTAGCCATCTTCACAGTGAGACGGTGTAGTGTGTTTGGCTATCCGTCCCACAAAACGCAACATGCATGCTGTTCCACCACTATGGAGGATGGGACACTAAACCCCCAATAAGAATCATGTGGCAGGCAATGTATGCTACCCACCCAACTCACAGGTAGGTAACCGCATCTCACAGGTCGGGGTGTGTGGGGCTGGGAAGCTTGCACAACAACTCACACGGGCCCACCTGACCGCCAGCACACAAGACCCATTACTTCCTGGCACCAACATGCATGTGTCAGTCATTGCAATGTACACTTCAAAAGAACTGGCATGTGGACATATCATGCTGACTTGTCCCACACTGGACCAAGATGGAAGCCATCATCATACACACACAGAGAGGTCTCTCAAATACAAGGAAAAAACAGCAAACACTACATATCAACAGCCACAACATGCAGCCAGATATGCATTTAAAAAAACATGTTGGCATAGGACACCAGGCCTCTCAATGCACAACTGCACACCCAGATAGCATTGGCAACTATAGTGTGCACACACCTAAGAAAATGAAACTGTGACAGCAACCAAAGTGTGAAAGTCTGAAACACATGTAGATGGAACTCCGAGCACAACCATGCACACCACTACATGCCATCTGACAGTAGCAGTGGTCCAGACCACCTAGGATCAAATTAAAGCAAACTTAAGCCTGTCTGGAATTGCAAATACAGATATGTACACCACATTGAAAAGGTATGCATGAAACTACAATGTTCACTCAATGTGCAGAGTAAACCGCTGCAAGGGCTCAACAAGTGACACATACGCGTAAATGGATGACATATGATTGATCAATAACTGGATGCCAACATGAGACTGTCAATGTAAAAAAATTATATTGTGCATGTCATGTCTTGACAACTCCCAATATGGACAAGTAATGCATGTACCACAACAGCTTGTAATGCATCACTGGATGTCGGTCAATGCAAATTTGTACAGTGAACAACTGCTGGATGTACAAACAGTTGATGTAACACTGCTAACACAAACTTTGCTGGGTGCAACACAATGACCATTTCTCATCTGACCCACAGGTGACCAAGAACTCACTGCAGAGGATGACACCACCCTGCAGAGCCAGTCCCCCCCGGAACAGAGACAACTGGATGAGGACTCCCTGGATTCCTTGGATGAGGAGCTCCAAGCTGGCCCATCTGGTGTGGCAGGCCGCAACCAGTCCCAGGCACCCATTGTCCCCCCAACCACATCAGCTGCAGCCCATGACCATCCTCTGACAGCTGCTGTCACGGCCTGTGTGTCAACCACTCCACCACCACCACCACCACAGCTGGCCGCAACACCCTCCCTGCCCCAGGGGTTGAGCAGCCCACTACATCGACTGCGGAGACCAGGGAGAGGATGCAGCGGGCCAATGTGAGGACCGGACAGGACCGTGGCAGCAGTGCAGGTGGTCGGGACAGGGTCATGCAGAGGGGAACTGATCCTGGGACGGAAGCCCTGGGCCACATCGACAGAGTCCTTGGGGCCTACCAACAGGCTCAGGGACGAATGGGCCGGTTAGATGAAGAATCTCGGGAGCACCTCCTGCTACTGAGGTCCATGGACACACGCATGGGACAGATTGTGGACCTCTTGGGGCAGCTAGTGGCGGTTCTGAGGGACAGGCCAGCGCAACATTCTACCCCTCCGCCTCCCCCTGTTGGGCAGCAGGATGACACTTCATCATCCTCCCCTGCGTCCACAGAGGGGGGTGAGTCCTCAGACACCACTGTCCCTGCAGCAATGGCCCCTCCAGTCAAGCGCAAAAGGGGCCATCCAAGGAAAGGCCAGGGGGCCTCACGTGCCAAAGCACCTGCCAAACGCTAGTCCCCGAGACAGCTATGATGGCAGACCACTGCACCACTGCATTGACCTTTTGGACTATCCTTCACCACACTGCCATGTGAATGGCATCTATCTGTTGGACTGGGTCTCCACATCATTGTGGGGACTACTCAAGTATCTCATCTACCATGACTGTCAACTCACTTCTTCAATTCCCCCTTCACATTTTCTCCACCCTCGCATGTCACAATTGTAAATAAATACACCTTACACACATGTTGTTGTGTCTGCTCCATCTTTAATACAGGATGTGCAACCTTCACCGTGTAGGACATGGTCCAGGGGAATGGAATGTAGGTAGGCAGTGAGATGCTGAAGGGACCTAGGGAAAACCGCAGAACAAGAGTCACTTGTATGGGTGTGGCATCGCACACATCACACAACACTTGTCAACAAGGTACTCAGATCTACAAACTTTACACAGAGCAACAGTCACCATAGAGACATTCTGTATCACACTAACCAATCACACATACATTGGCAGGCAGCAATGAGTCAACACAAAGCTGCAGTCAGCAAGCTCACATACACCCACACAGCAACTGCAACACCATCAGACCATTTTGTCCCTTCTACATCGTCACTCACCTTCAAGTGAAGTAGCGGGTGATGAGCTGTCGACGCATGTCGACCCCTTCCTCCTCTCCACTGCCCTCGTCACTGGATCCGGGTTGATTTGCAGGCAGGGGCCTTGGCTGCTCATCATCGTCATCCAGGATCAGGGGTATTGCCTTGCGAATGGCCAGGTTGTGGAGCATGCAGCATGCCACCACTATCTGACACACCTTCCCTGGCGAGTACATAAGGGCACCTCCAGTACGGTCCAGGCACCGAAATCTTGATTTTAGGAGACCCAATGTCCAGGCACCGAAATCTTGATTTTAGGAGACCCAATGTCCGTTCTATCACACGCCGTGTCCTCCCATGGGCATCATTGTATCGCACATCAGCTGGCGTGACGGGATTCCGCAATGGGCTCAGCAACCACGGGCGGTTCGGATATGCCGAGTCACCTGGGTGTGAGAGACACAGATTAACCTTGCAGACCCAAAATGCCACACGACAGCATGTCACACACACACCACTCTAATCCACTATGCATACTCACCGACAAGCCATGCACGCTCCAGAAGCAGATTGGCCATCAGCTGAGGAACGATGCTGCTGCGCAAGATGTGGGCATCATGGGCTGAGCCGGGAAACTTGGCACACACGTGTGAGATGATCATGTCCGCCAGGCACACCACTTGAACATTTACCGAGTGTGAATGCTTCCTATTGCGGTAAAGCTGTTCACGTGCCTGTGGTGGCACAAGCCCAACATGTGTGCAATCAATTGCACCAATGACATGGGGGATATGTCCAAGGGCATAGAAATCGCCCTTCACAGCCACCAACTCAGGCCCCCTGGGAAAATGGGTATATCTGTCTTTGTAGAGCATCATGGCCGACAGGACATCCCTCAGCACCATGCTGAACATCGGCTGTGACATCCCGCCTGCACTTGCGACCGTGTGCTGGAATGAGCCTGTTGCAAAGAAATGCAGGCATGCCATCACCTTAGATGTTGCGGTGAAAGCTGTTGGATATGTCCGACGTGGCTGCAGGTGGGGCTCCAACATGGCACATAGGTTCTGCAGGGTTTGTCGGTCCAGCCTGAATTTGCGGATTATAGCCTCATTCTCCATGTCTGCCAGGACTGTGAACGGACGATGGATATTGGGCCTCCTCCTCCTAGGACAGATCAAAGTGCACAGATGTCAATGCAGAAGACCAATCACATCAATTTTTTCTACAGACACATTCCCAAGTCTTACAACATGCACCATTAACCGACAGGGCACTTCACAAGTAGGTACACATCAGGCACACTACTCGTACACCTGTCCCCTTACCAGCAGCAATTATCTGTGCACCCCTCCGGCTCATTCGCATGCACAGTGTGATATACTAACAGATATGTGTGCATACCTGTGAGTATGACCCCCAGCATATGTTACTAATTGCAATACTACCCTAACACACCATGTTGCTGGCCCTGATACACCTCCCAACACAGGTTGCACATGGCACACATCAACTACACACTGACCACCGGCTGAGCATGGGGGACACGTGTGTGCATGTGCATTGGACAATGTGCCAGTTGCTGATGCCCCTAGTTCAGTAAATGAGACGACATTGTGTGTTACATTGCACACACAGACACTGACCATTATCTACATATGCTATGCAACACATTAACTGGACAGTCTACATTTCATTACACAGCACATGTGACATGTGCGAGTGTATGTGCCCATGCAATGTATTGGCGACCCATATATGGTATGTGTTGGTGATGTGGAGTGACATGACATGTCCCTTTTGTGCATTTGCCCTCATGAGGACCCTTCAATTGTTGAGACACTGGGCACTGTACATGTTGGCCTACGCAGAGAGCTGGAGGACACGTTAGGTGCAACACAGCTACTCCACAACTCCATTAACGCTCACTCCAGGCACTGTCTGGCACCCATATGGCGGTCCCTACCACCTGGCCCCTGCGGACTGGCACCGCCCATAACCCAGGCACGATCGCGGGAGACACCGCCAGATATGTATGTGACAATGGCGGTCACCATGCACCGCTACCCAAATCACGGTCACTCCAGGCACTGTCTGGAAAACATATGGCGGTGCCTACCGCTTGACACCTGTGGACTGGCACCGCCCATAACCCAGGCACAATCGCGGGAGACACCGCCAGATATGTATGTGACAATGGCGGTCACCATGCACCGCTACCCAAATCACGGTCACTCCAGGCACTGTCTGGCAAACATATGGCAGTGCCTACCGCTTGACACCTGCGGACTGGCACCGCCCATAACCCAGGCACGATCGCGGGAGACACCGCCAGATATGTATGTGACAATGGCGGTCACCATGAACCGCTACCCAAATCACGGTCACTCCAGGCACTGTCTGGCAAACATCTGGCGGTGCCTACCGCTTGACACCTGCGGACTGGCACCGCCCATAACCCAGGCACGATCGCGGGAGACACCGCCAGATATGTATGTGACAATGGCGGTCACCATGCACCGCTACCCAAATCACGGTCACTCCAGGCACTTTCTGGCAAACATATGGCGGTGCCTACCGCCTGGCCCCTGCGGTGTGTCACCGCCATGGACCATGCCCTTGCAGCCAATGGGAAGCAGCCTCGCGGTGGCCTGATGCGAGTTTGAAAATCGCGGTAGGCGTGCACCGCCACCGCGGAGGCGGTCACTGGAGGCATTCAAAAGATGCACCACTGCGGTAGCGCGCGCCTGGCCCCTACGGTGTGTCACCGCCATGGACCATGCCCTTGCAACCAATGGGAAGCAGCCTCGCGGTAGCCTGATGCGAGTTTGAAAATCGGGGTAGGCGTGCACCGCCACCGCGGAGGCGGACATTGGATGTATTTGAATGAGGCAGACCTGGTACACCAATTGCAGCACCCTGGGACCACTGACACAGCCCCAGGGGCCTATATATGTGTGGGAGGGTGCCCCACATTCCCACAGCTACCAGGGACTGCTGACTGACAACCCTCACCAGCTGCTGCTGCCTCAAGGGACTGCTGGCTGCCACCCTGCACCTGCTGCTGCTGCCTCAAGGGACTGCTGGCTGCCACCCTCCACCTGCTGCTGCTGCCTCAAGGGACTGCTGGCTGCCACCCTCCACCTGCTGCCTCAAGGGACTGCTGGCTGCCACCCTCAACGTGCTGCTGATGCCACATGTCCATTGTGATGTCGAGGACTCAGAAGATCCGTGCCAGTCCCTTCACCAGCGAGGAGCTTGAGGTCCTGGGAGACGGGGTGCTTGCACAGTACCCAAGGCTTTATGGCGGCCCTAATGTCGTGGTAAGTCTCCCAGACTGTGAGTGAGAGTGCAGGGTGGGCACACGTGAGGTGGAGGTGCTTCGGTATGTGTCAGTGGTTGTGGGGCTCTGACATGCACTGCCTAGCATGTTTACTACAGCGGGAAGGGCTTGGTGGGCTCTTTCACACGTTACCCTGCATGCCTATCCTGAGTAGAGGGACATGTTCTGTAGTGTCAGCCATACAGTGCAGCTGCATTTTGGTGATGCAGGAGTCTGGCCAGTTATCGTTTGTGTGAATGGCTGTGTTGCTCCCAATTTACCCAATCAGTGTCAGTCCACCTGCCCTGCACAGTCCCCGCCGAATGCCACATGTCCACATCACTGCATGTACAGTGTGTTCCATGTGTGTTTGGTTCACGCCTCTTCATCTAAGTCCCATCTCTGCCATGTAGATTGCACAGGAGCAGCCGTGGGAGAAGGGTGTGTGTGTATGACAGTTGTTATCACTCTATGTGAGTTCCAGGACACAGTGAGGCTTTCACAGGGCTAGGACACTTAGGTCTGCGCAGTGTTGGACACAGTGAGTCCAACAACAAGACACATGTTTTGCTATCTTCTCTATGTGTAGTTGTAGGTAACTGCAGACAGTAGCTGCGGCTAGACTACACGTCGCTTGCTGTGTTGGTATCCTGCATGTGAATGGGATGTGGAGGTACTGTGTCCACCATCGAACATGCATGCCTGTACGTCTGATTGACCAATGACATTGTACCATGTTCACAGCAATTGTTGGCTCTGTTACAGTTGTAGCTGGAGTTTTGGTTGAGTCACTGTCGTGCTACTGCATTTTCGTTGTGTTGTCATTGTGCACTGTGTCACTGGAACCTCACCCCTCTTGTCTCCCATGCCTGCAGCTGAAGGTCCACCAGCGTAAAGCCGTGTGAAGGGCCATTGCCTCCAGAGTGTGAGATCTGGGTGTGTCAAACCGAAGGCGCACCCACTGTCATAAAAGGTGGGACGACATCTGCCGGCTGAGCAAGAACGTGGCCGAGATGACGCTGGGGCTGCTCCCTCGGACTGGCAGGTTGGCTAGGCGCAGCATGACACCACTAATGGTCCGCATCCTGGCTGCCACACAACCTGAGCTGGACAGACAACTGAAGGAGCATCAGCAGCAAGCTAGGGGTGAGTATGTGTTGCAGGCTGCCTTTGGATGGGAGTGGGTGCATGTGTCTACAGAGTGTGCAAATTGTCAGCTGTGTGACGTTGGTTGTGTGGTGCAATGTTTTGTGAGTGGCCTCTGTGCTGGGTGTATGTGCCATGCATTTGCCCAAACGGTGCTTCATGAAGGCAGTTTTAGCACTGTGCATCTCTCTTACATTTGGAGTTGTGGCCTTCAGGTACCTTCTGCTGTGGGGTAGTGTGTGAATTCAGATGGATGGGAATGCCAGTGTGCCAACTGTGAATGCGTTTCAAGGAATGCGTGCAATTCCAGACCTCAGATGTCTGCCAGTCAGACATCTGAGGCCAATGTGCAACAGTAGATGTGCCCATGAACTCGATATGGTGGATGGCATGTGTGCAGGGTCATTGTGGTCTGGTATGTTGTGGTCTGTGTGGTCCCCTACTGCTCCATCCATGTAGGTGATGTACACCATGTTGTGGTGTTCATCCATGCCAACATCGGGACAGTGTGTGTGCACAGGCCATTTTGTGGCTGTGTCTGATGTGAGCCAACAGCAGGATGGTGTGCTGTGTGAGTCACCTGGGGCACTTATGGCAGGATGTGTGTTGGACATGCACCGTTGGCTTGATATTTTGGGTGGCAAGATATATGTGTGCACAGGGTGGCATGCGATGTGCTGCACACCTCTTCTAGGATGCAGATGTATTGGCACGTGTTAGTTCTGTTGATGCCACTCATCTCACAGTACTTCTCTCTCCTATGCAGCAGCTCCCGTATGTGCTGAGGGAGAGGGGACGGACACCAGTGGTGAGGCTTCCAGTGCAACAGCCGCACTGGAGCAGACTGACACAGATGTGACCAGCGCCGAGGAGGGGGACAGGAGTCTGCTAGAGGATTCACAGCCGGAGACACAAAGCTCTACCTCATCTGACGCCAGCGGTGACGCATCCATGTTGGGGGGTACAGGGAACGGGGACTCGGCCTCCTCTTCCGCCACACAGCGTTCAGTGCCCAGCCTCCCTTCAACCTCCACTGGTGCTGCCCGTGTCCGTACGAGTAGGAAGGGAAGAGTCACCTTCACCCCAGGCACAGCTGCCCCAGCCCATGTCAGCCCTGCTGCCCTCAGTGCAGAAGCAGTCGAGCTATTGCGCCAGCTGTGTGTGGGGCAGACAGCACTTCTCAATGCCTTCCAAGAGTATGACAAAAAGTTGGGGCAGGTTATAGCTTTCATGGAGGGCATACATTCCGACGTAGGTGGGCTACACCGGACTGTGCAGTCGTTGTCATCAACTGTGACAGCAGCCCTGCAATAGGCACATAGTCAGGGAGCGGCTCCCAGCACTCGGTCCGGCCCCGTGTCACTGTGCACCTCTGACGACAGTGACAATGCTCAACGGACCCCAAAGTCCCGATACAGAACCCGCAGCACACAGGAGCAGCAGCAGCCCAAGCGTACTAGGGCACAGACACCATCACCACATAAAAGTAAGGCCACCCCAGAGCGCAGCGAGAAAAGCCCATCAGGCGACAGCAAGGGCCACAAAGCAAAGAAACAAGCATCAGGGTCACAGGCCTCACCTTCCTCCCCCGCCAAAGACTCCCCTGTCCCAAAGACGTCTCGCAGAGGCAAAATGACAGTTTCCACACCCACTGAGAAGGTGTTGCCTGCAAACATTACACAGGATGAGGGCCCCATGGATAATCCATCCTTGAGCTCCACTCCCATCCCAAGCCTGTGAAGCCAGCACGGGAGGACACTGTAGGGGGCAAAGCTGGTGGACAGAGGGAGGCAGGGTGGCGGCAAACACCAGGCAAGCGCACAGCGGGATCCAGCATGTCCCCAGAGGGAGGGTCACCATCCACACCAGAATCAGCTTTGGTGGTGGGGTCACCTGTTGTGTCTGCCCCAGTTCACCTCAATCCCCAGACAGGGAAGCCTTTCAGGATCCCCAAGAAGTGGAGAGGCACCCCTCCACAATCTCCGGCACACACTGTGTCTCACCAGGGCATGAGTCCACCTCCCCAGGCCACCACCCCACCTGGTCCAAGCAGCCCCCCAGCTCCCACAAGCACAGTTGGCTCTTCCACAGTTGTTACTCCCACTGCCCAGGGCAGCCCTCCAACTGACCCCAACACACAGTCAGCTCCAAGTCCGACAGACAGCCCCATCTGAGAGGTGGTCACCCTCACACACCTGTCTGTCCACAGGGGTGCGTGTGATGCCCATTGTCAGCCCCATTACTCTGTTGCTGGGTATGGCATGGTAGAGTTGCATACATTCCCTGTGTAGCTTCTGATGTCACTACTCTGCACAATGTCTTTGCCTTTTTGTTCACTGCTGTTTGCCCCCTGCCTGTGCAGCTTCTCATGGACTTAATCTGCACATTGGACTGGCCACTGGCCTTGTTGTTCACTGCTATTTGCCCCCTGCCTGTGCAAGCTTCTGGTGTCCCTACTCTGCACATTGTACTGGCCACTGGCCTTGTTGTTCACTGCTATTTGCCCCCTGCCTGTGCAGCTTCTCATGGACTTCATCTGCACATTGTACTGGCCAATGGCCTTGTTGTTCACTGCTATTTGCCCCCTGCCTGTGCAGCTTCTCATGGACTTAATCTGCACATTGGACTGGCCACCGGCCTTGTTGTTCACTGCTATTTGCCCCCTGCCTGTGCAGCTTCTGGTGTCCCTACTCTGCACATTGTACTGGCCACTGGCCTTGTTGTTCACTGCTATTTGCCCCCTGCCTGTGCAGCTTCTCATGGACTTCATCTGCACATTGTACTGGCCAATGGCCTTGTTGTTCACTGCTATTTGCCCCCTGCCTGTGCAGCTTCTCATGTACCTCACCTGCACTGTGTCCTGGCCACTGGCCTTGTTGTTCACTGCTGTTTGCCCCTTGCCTGTGCAGGATCTCATGTACCTCACCTGCACTTTGGACTGGCCACTGGCCTTGCTGTTCACTGCTGTTTGCCCCTTGCCTGTGCAGCTTCTCATGTACCTCACCTGCACTGTGTCCTGGCCACTGGCCTTGCTGTTCACTGCTGTTTGCCCCTTGCTTGTGCAGCTTCTCATGTACCTCACCTGCACTGTGTCCTGGCCACTGGCCTTGCTGTCCACTGCTGTTTGCCCCTTGCCTGTGCAGCTTCTCATGTACCTCACCTGCACTGTGTCCTGGCCACTGGCCTTGTTGTTCACTGCTGTTTGCCCCTTGCCTGTGCAGCTTCTGATGTAACTACTCTGCACATTGTACTTGCCTTGTGGTTCACTGCTGTTTGCCCCCTGCCTGTGCAGCTTCTCATGGACTTCATCTGCACATTGGACTGGCCACTGGCCTTGTTGTTCACTGCTATTTGCCCCCTGCCTGTGCAGCTTCTGGTGTCCCTACTCTGCACATTGTACTGGCCACTGGCCTTGTTGTTCACTGCTATTTGCCCCCTGCCTGTGCAGCTTCTCATGGACTTCATCTGCACATTGTACTGGCCACTGGCCTTGTTGTTCATTGCTATTTGCCCCTTTCCTGTGCAGCTTCTCATGGACTTCATCTGCCCATTGGACTGGCCACTGGCCTTGTTGTTCACTGCTATTTGCCCCCTGCCTGTGCAGCTTCTGGTGTCCCTACTCTGCACATTGTACTGCCCACTGGCCTTGTTCACTGCTATTTGCTCCCTGGCTGTGCAGCTTCTCATGGACTTAATCTGCACATTGTACTGGCCACTGGCCTTGTTGTTCACTGCTATTTGCCCCCTGCCTGTGCAGCTTCTCATGGACTTGAATGAAGTAACATTTCTAGAGCGCATAGCTACCCGGAGGCATCCCAGCGCTGACAGACACCGATCAACCACAGCGGGTTAGATGGGAAAAAGCCAGGTCTTCAGGTCCTTCCTAAAGATATTGTGACTGGATTCCCCACGAAGCCGCAGAGGAAGGGCGTTCCAGAGTTTGGCCGCATTGTATGAAAACAGCCGGCCACCACTTCTAGCCCTGCGGATTCTGGGAACTGAAGCTAAGTAGAGGTCATCCGAACGGAGCCGCCTATTGGCTCGGTAAGGATGGGCCAAAGAAGAGATAATGGCTGGTCCCCTCCCTTTCAGCACCCTGTGAAAAATACACAGGGCTTTAAAATGGACCCTTTCCCTGATCGGAAGCCAATGGAGGGCTTTTAAGGCAGATCTTGCCGATTGACGGCCAGAGAGCCCTACCAGGGTTCTGGCAGCACAGTTCTGTACGATTTGGAGTTTCGCCAGAACCGAGCTAGGAGCAGCCAGGTATAGGGCATTTCCATAGTCCAATCGAGACAATATAAGGGCCTGAACCATCAATTTTCTTGCTTGAAAAGGGAGTAACGGTAGCACCTTGCGAAGTAGTCTCAGTATGCCAAAGCAAATGGAGAGCACTTTCCTGGCTTGAATTTTAAAGCTAAGCTCATCATCAAGCCAAAAGCCTAAGCTCTTTATTTCCTTTTTTGGGGTGGGCTTTGGACCCATGCAGGCTGGCCAAATGGAGTCTATTTCGTTGGGGGAATTATTGCCAAGAAGCATAAGCTCCGTTTTGTCGCCATTCAATTTAAGGTGAGATGATGTCATCCATCTGGCAACTTCTTCAAGGCAGGGCAGCAGGCAAGAAGAGGCTCTATCTGCGTGGTTCAGTGAGATCACTAATTGCGTATCGTCAGCATAAATGACGAGTTGCACTCCAAAGGGAAGGACACTGTCGGCTAAGGGGGCCATATAGACATTAAAAAGGGAGGGGCTTAGGGACGAGCCTCCACAGTGCAGGGGACGGGAATCTGAGATGTCTTCACCCTCAAAAATTTGGAAAGATCTATCCTCTGAAAAGGAACTTAACCATTTCAAGACAACACCGGACACACCCAATTCATGGAGTCGTTGGACCAAGATACGGTGATTCACCGTATCGAAGGCCGCGCTAAGGTCTAAGAGGATCACGGCCACCGATCCTCCTGCGTCAAGAATTTTCCTAGTTTCTTCAATGACAGCTAGTAATGCCGTCTCGGTTCCTTGACGAGGGCGAAAGCCCGTTTGAGACGAGTGGACGAGGTTGCCATCCTCCAGATGCCTAGATAGCACTAAGTTCAGATATTTATCTGTCACTTTACTAGCCCATGGAAGAAGAGAAATGGGCCGAAAATTACCGAGACAGCTAGGATCTGAGCTCGGCTTTTTCAATAAGGCTTTTACCATTGCATTCTTCCATTAGGGGGGCACCACCCCGAGAGAGAGTGAGGAGTTAATCAGGTCCACCATAACAGGACCGACTAAGTCCACCACTGATTTCAGAATCTTGGGGGGGGGCCGGATCAGTGGGTGAACCACTCCTGACAAGTGCAGAGATGGTCCGAAAAAGTTCCTCATTTAAGGGAGGAAATGCTTCTAACACATATTCATGACTCTGAACAATACAATCCATACCAAGCGGGTCTATGTCACAGTCGGTCATGGGAAATGTGCTACTGATGGTTTGGACTTTATTGAAAAAAAACTCTGCAAGCTCATTGCAACGATGAAGTGATGCTTCAGGAGTATCAGGGGGAACGGGGTTTTTTAGAAGTTTTTTAGCAATACGAAACGTTTCGCGGGGGGAGTTTGCCGCCCAGGTGATTTTCTCTTCAAAATAGTGAGCTTGAGCCTTTCTAATCTCGGTCTTATACATCTTAATGGTTTCTCTGTACTCCATTTTCTTGGGGAGGTGAAATCTTTCCTCCAAGATCTCTCAGCTCTTTTACAAGTTTGTTTTAACTCACGGAGTTTAGGTGTATACCAGGCTGTCCTATTAGGTCCAGTTTTAATATAAGTGATCATCTTGGGAAGAGTCACATCTAAAGAGCTTTCGATCCAATTATTAAACTGATCGTTGGCTACTCGAGGGTCCGGACACCACATCTGCACATTGTACTGACCACTGGCCTTTGCCCCCTGCCTGTGCAGCTTCTCATGGACTTCATCTGCACATTGTACTGGCCACTGGCCTTGTTGTTCACTGCTATTTGCCCCGTCTGTGCAGCTTCTCATGGACTTCATCTGCACATTGGACTGGCCACTGGCCTTGTTGTTCACTGCTATTTGCCCCCTGCCTGTGCAGCTTCTGGTGTCCCTACTCTGCACATTGGACTGGCCACTGGCCTTGTTGTTCACTGCTATTTGCCCCCTGCCTGTGCAGCTTCTGGTGTCCCTACTCTGCACATTGTACTGGCCACTGGCCTTGTTGTTCACTGCTGGTTGCTCCCTGCCTGTGCAGCTTCTCATGTAAATACTGTGCATATTGAAATGCCCACTGGCCTTGCTGTTGCCCAAATTTGTTGTCTCACTATGCAAATTGTGAATAAACACAGTTGGTCCTGCTGTGAGTTGTGTCAGTGTCCTTCCTGAATAAAGCTGTTTCTGTGTGTGCATGGTCTACTGTGTCACATGCTCAGTATGCCACTTCAACATTGCCAATAGGTTGTCTCACATTTCATTTTTTTTGCAGGGGTGGGAGGCACTTCATTTCTACCTGACTGTGATACTTATGGGTGCAGTGCAGGTGGTTGGCAATGCATTCTTGTTGTCATCTTCCTTCTTTGCTCATGTTATCTATGGTGGACCCATGTCAGGTTTGTGGGCAATGGCAGCACAGGGTGGGAGTTTGGGCACAGGCTTACAGGCAGGCAGGCCAGGGTCATGGGGTCTGTGTGAGCTTCCTTTCTGTATTCCAATCAGTGTCAGTGTATGGACATCTTGTGGTGATGAGTTATCCAGGTCCCATGGCTTACTTCCAATGTGTGCACTTGGGTGGTGGAGAAGTGTATGGTGTGAAGGGGGTGACTTTGTTGTGACTGTGGATGTGTGTGCACCTGCATTGTCAACTACTGCCATGTGTCACCCTGGAGTGGTGTGCCTGTATGTGTACTTGTTGAGCCCTGTGGTTGTGTTTTGTGCACATGGCAGTATTGTGTGGTGCTGTTGTGGGAGGAGGTATGTGTGACATATCCTACTTGTGCTTGGCTGTCATGTAGTGTGTCACTGGGCCCTGTGTGTTGTGCAGCAGACATTCTCTTGTCCAGTATTTGGATGCCTATGTGTGGCTGGTCAGTGTTTGAGTTCAGGGCCTTCTTTACATCCCTGTGCCTATACATGGGTGTATTTGCTGTCTCCAGGAGTTGTTGCATTGGGGTGACCGTGGTTTGTGTTGACTGACTGTGTCAGCCATGTGTGCTGTGATGGGCTGTGTGTGTTCTCACATGTGTCTTGTCTTGCATGAGCATCACACATGCTTGATGGTTGTGTCACTGCCCTTCCATTTGTGGGCACCTCACTTTGGCTTTCATATAAGTTGTCCTCCATTACTGCTGGTATGTGGTGTGTGTATGTAGCTGTGAGTCAGGGTGGTGTGTGTGTGTGTGACTTGTCAGGTAGTGTGTGCAGTGAAGTGTTTTCTTCCTCATCTGTGTGTGTGTACATTTTGTGCCTGGACTCAGTGTTCTTGGCTTGTGTGTGATGTTGTTGTGGTGTGTGTGTTGGCTGGGGCCTGGGCTTCTGTGCTATGTGTTCCTGTGCAAAGGGTCCTGCTGTGGCTGTATATGCAGTTGTTGGGACGTGGGGCATGGTGTGGCTGTAGTTGTGTGGTTGTTGTGCAGGAGTGGCACTTGGGAGGCACATGTTGTGTCCCTTCAGGGAGGTAGCTGGTGTGTTGTGGATGGAGTTGTGGCTCTGTGCTATTTGTACGGTGCCCTTGGCATGCGCTGGCCCTGGGCTCTGCGTTGTGTGCATGGTTTCCTGCACACTGACCACGGCGGTGACGTGACCGGGACATTTGTTCATGATGGCGGAACATGGGTGGGCAGTATGTGGCGAGGTGTGTTTGTCACAGGTAGAACATGTGTGTGTGCAGTGATGGCTGTGTGCCTGTCCCCACAGGGGTGTGTGGTGTTCCTATGCAACGTTTTTCCACCCTGGAGCAGTGTATTGTGTTACTTGCACTGTTGTGTCTGTACGTACCTGCGGAGGCGTCCGCGGCGGACGATGACTTGCAGGTGGTGTATCATGTACAGCACCGGGATGGCGTGTAGGGCAGGATCCATCGCGGTGTGTCCCGGGTGTCTCTTTTCTGTCTCCGCTGAGGTGTCTCCGCTGTCTCTCGCTGTGTGGTTTCTCCGTCGCGGTGCGCTGGCATATTTCCGGCATCGTGATATCTTCGGCATACGGGACGTCATTCCGCACGGCGGTGTGTGGTGATTGGCTCACTCCGCCGCGGTGGCGGGCGCACTTTGATGGCGGTCGGTGTCGCACCGCGGCGGGCGGGAAATGGGCAATGTGTGGCCATCCTAATATGGCGGGCGTGAAGACCGCTGGTGGCGTGCGGTAAATGGGTGTTAACGCCACCGCCGGCACAGCGGTCGTGTCTCCGCCCACCATCGTAATAGGCCCCTAAATTCTCTCCAGTTTGGCACAGTGGTTATAATATTAAATGATGCAGGTGTATTAAGTTCATTTCTCCCTAGTCTAGTCCTCTGTCTTTATATCACCTTCCAATTTTGTATATTTTTGACTCATAGTATGTTTATAGGTTGAAATTTCATATCTGTACTGTATCTGCTTTAGTTTCCTTCCTTTTCTTTTAGTCATTGTTTTCTTTTAGTTTGTCCTCCCTTGTGTGGGAGGTGTGTTTTAATTAACCGGTATGGTACATTCCATCTCCCCTCCTGTCCTGACCCAGTTGGAATCTTCTATTGACTGTTGTTCTGAAGGTTCCACAGCTGCCTCCAGCTGACTGGAACCTGTGGTGGTGTGAAGATGAAATAAAGAACTACTGAACCTTACCAGTGTCCTCTCTTTTTAACAATAGGGCTGCTGAGTTACAATATTAGAGTGACCAGCAACTGATTCAGTGTTAGTGGCTCCTCCCCTCTGTGCACACCCTGATGCTTTAACAAGAATTACAGAAATGTAACATAGTCACAGAAGACTATAAGGCCCTCATGAGTTTGTCAGATATTGGTGCCTGGATCCTGAGGAGACTGAATACCCAATTTTGTCCAGGATCCCCACACCACTAGCTATTAAATACATGATTTGTCCCGGGTATGGGGAATAACCACTCAAATCTAGCAACAATAGTTTCTTTTCTTTTGTTCTTTTTAACCAGTCCCCGGGGCAAATCCACTGACATTTCTCACCTGCTCAGAACAGGCAGAAAATGCGAGTACAAGGCCCAGAGGGATTGGGCATTGGGGGCCAGGTGGTTGGAGGGGCTGCACAGGACAGGGCTGGGAACTGCATTGTCTGTACTGGGTGAGTCAAGGCACACTCAGAAACTGGTTTAAGAATGGCCCAGGCCACCCTCCTTTTGCCTGGTGCAAAGGTGTAGACAACAGGTAGCAGGCATTGTTCCTGCTGCCAGAGGAGGCTCTGGTCTGTTGGGGGGGGGGGGACACTGTATGCTCCCCTGTGGTGCAGCAGTGGTTGGACAGGGTACAGGCTGTATTCAGGCCTGCAGTCCTGACTCTGGCCTGTCACTTTCTCTGCAGTGGTGTGTTTTAGCCTGTGAATATCAGATCTGGTATTTGCAGATAATTTCAGGTCCAGGAATGCTAGGCTACTCAGGTGTGGGTGTGGGTTATGTTATCCCCTTCCGGGGATAACATAACGAGGTCCCAAGAGCCCCAAATTATGTTGTTCCTTGAGTAACTCTGCAATAGTACCTCTCAGGCCACAGCCTTCAATTTCAAAAAATAGATCCATTTCTTCTGTAGAGACATAAAAAGCTGAGCTTTATTTTGCTAAGTTGACATTTTTCCTGATCTCCAGGCTCATTTACACTTCTACCATCAACTGCCAGGTTTATTCCATGAAACGGGTAATTGGACAGCCATTTGACTCTCTTTAGTGGAGAAAGCTCAGGCCACCTAGCAAACAGGTGTTCATGGTAATCAGGCTGCAACAGACACTCGGTCTGATTTAAGCAGCTTTGACTCTCTGGATAGACCTGATTGTACAACCTTTAACCTAGCTCAAAAGAGGGTTTGAATTTGTCTAGGTACAGTTCAACACAGTGATTACAATCACAAAATATTATCACTGTTCAGCCTGGGATGTTCATAAAGGTTGTGTGTTCACAACACTTTTCATAAGTTTGCACACATATATCTACTGTGTTGGAATGGGTGAATACGATGTCAATGAATACCATGATATGTGCAGGCCCGACAATGGCCATACCAATAAAGGCAATATCAATGTATTCCATAAACTGTGCTCACAGGACCATGCCAACACCCGTCAATATATTATCAATGTATGTCATGCCCTGTACCCGCACAATGGCGCCAACACCAGCAATAACGAGACCAATGTATGTCATAATCCTTGCACAAATGACGATCGTGTTGCTAGTAAAAACAATGTCAATGTACGATATGACTTAAGCAAACTTAAACATGTCAATACCAGTAAGAACAATGTCAATGTATGCTATGACAACTGTATGCACAATGTTAAGGCTGTCGATAGAAATGATACCACTCACTGCCATATTATTTTTAGGAGTTCCAATTAACTTGAATCATTGCTGTCGGATTCACTCAAGGTGACCCCCCCCCATCAACCCTGAGTCCAAGATACATGGTTAAACAAGTCTTATGACCCACGCCTATCGAATACCAGGTCACAGGTGGGATCTCTCTTAACCTAAAGACAAACGTGCGCCCAGGGAAAACCCTGATCAATCCCACAGATAGTTGCAGCACAAACAGGTCCAAGAAAATTGGCCCCAATAATGCACGTTTGGCCAAGGGCTTGCATTCCCCAAAATACCACAAAGCTATATATCACATGTAGATAGAAACACTCAACCAATAAGAACATGATATGCACACCACGCGTGGTGATCACACACTCCTCATGCCGGATATCTGGACACATACACATTGGCCCACAATAGCTCTCCCTGAGGTCGAGAGCCATCTGTGTCTTTCTCAGATGCCCACGCTTGTTGATTTACAACCGAGATGTTTTTTGGAATGTAAAAATACTGTTTTATTGTACCTCATGAACTGTCTACAACAGTGGTCAAAGCTTTGTACACCAAGAGACTTTGAGCAGACGCACTCTGTTGAAGCTCCCCCAAGGACGCAGCGTTTAATTAAACCAACTTGTTTCTTTTTGCCAAACACATCTTGTCTTTTAATTTATTTAAGGTAAACTCATATCCAAACAACAACTGTATAAATAGATTTGAATCAGTAGAAAACACACACACTACAAAACACCACTGTAATATGTGTGATGCTAGACTTACTCCAAGATGTGAGCTGAAGTAGATTTCTTACTGTTTAGTGGTATTTTGGGCTCTAGTAACTTTAGAAGCGTAGTTTGTGAATAGGAATGGGCTTAATCTTTTGTGTATGGGTGTTAGCATGTCCCTCCTTAAACCCCCTTACTCCCCCGAAACCTCAGCTTACACCGCCCTAACCCCCTCCTGTTTAATAGTAATCATATCCATTTTCCAACCACTTCCCCCCAGTCCCTCCCACATTTAATACAAAAATATGCATTTACATGTGCCAATCTCTGCATAGAAAAGAAAGGAGAGGCCAAGATCTCCACGCGTTGGTTAGTGAATAGCATGTTGTAGTATTTGAGGAGCACTATTGCAAAACTACTTCATGCACTACAAAATGCAGTTGGTGAATAGACCCCTATAAATTAGTACATTTTACACTAAAAGCTAGTTGACAGGGTCTTTTGCCATATCACTGTCAGGAAAACAAACAACACACAAGCAATTCTACACATCTGAAGTTCTTGCTTCAGCTGCTGTTCTACTGGGTCCTGCAATTATATTAAAATAGTGCTACTTTCTGCACCAAGCCAGAGGATTCTGTGCTCATGACAAATAATAACAGAGCAGGAACGGCCCTTGTGCCTCTGCACCCTGCAGGTTAGGGGCTGCTTTTAGTGCAGGGTGGACTGCCATGACCACTTTCTAGTGGAGGCCTCTTCCAATGTGGAGATGGTTTGATCAGTTTTGCCAGGGCTTTCAAGTCAGGACCTGCTGCTGAGATTTCTCACCATGGTTTACAAATCGGTAACTGGCTTAGCAACCCGCTAGCTGCTTCCTCAGCACCACCTCCCCTCCAAATCTCATTACTGTCAGCTCATTGCCAAATCCCCCTCCGCATCTTCCAGATTCAAGTGTGTTGCACTCTATGCGCCTTTCATTGGGATGTCCTACCAATGCAAGGTGTCCCCGACATCCTTCCTTGTGTCAGAAATGATCTAACTACCAAGTTCACCAACAGAGGTCCTCAACTCAAAAACGTGCTCCTCGTTCTGCCAGAGTCACGAGACCTACTAAAGTCAGACTCTTTTTTGAGAAGTAAATAAGATGTAAATATTTGATCTTCTTTGATTTTGCACTCGGCTATTCTTCTACCATCAAACCCATACAAACGCATGGCCTCTATGCCGATTTTGGTGTTTCACCGTCTGTGCAGTATTAAAACGTACCACTTGCCAGGTCTGTTTACCGCACGTTTCTCAATAAGTTTCAGCAACAGACCAAAACCATGCAGCCAGCAAATCAAACGACGCAGAGACTGCACGCTCTGCTGTCTTTGAAGATGGTCTTCCACACGGATTAAAGCAAGTACTTGACAATTGATTATGATGTTGCAGGGGCCTCCTTTTGAGACCTCGTAGGCGCAGATCGTCTCCTTTCAGCGTTGTTGGGAGCAGGAATACCAGATTATGCTTCATGAAATGAAAATACAGTATTTTATTCCAGAATTCAGGCGTCCTTCAGTGAACAAAGATGTTTTCTTTGCAAGGTATACATTAAAATGCTCGGTCACATCGGAGATTGCAGCAAGTGCATGTGAGAACCCTGACAGGACGGCAACAAGGAAACGAGAGGAAATATCCCTGACAACAGCAAATCGAACGTTCAGGGCATGTTGCTGGTCTTCAGAAGCTTACCTTTTATGCAGCACAAAAGCTGTTCTTGCCTTAAAAGAGGCATAATTTGGAAATAGGGAATGAAAACATATTAAGTGCATCTTACATACATTGAGAAACAGAAAAAGATTTAGATGACAGCACCGTGAAAGAGTGCATGGGTAGGTAGAAGTAGTGAAATTAATCATATAGTGAATTAACCTATTCAATTTATGGATTATTTTATGAAATACATGATTGAAGTTTAACGTACCTATTGAATCCATTATAGTGAGATACTGAAACTCGAAATTGGTACAACATTTTCACCAAAGATGCTAGATGCTCGAAATTTTCAGTATACATGCTAAACAGTATTAGGAACCTATATCTACCGAAACGATTTTATTAAAATTATTTTTAGAAATAATTTACATGATGGTACTATAGTAATTGTGGTAGTAGGCCACAGTTGAGAATGAACCTTTTTATGTGATGATTACTGACAAAATAACAAGTATTCCTTATATAATGATGATTATTGACTTATTTCATCATGTTTGAATTTAGCTATGACTTTGATGTACTAAAAGTGAAAATGTTAAAATGGCCTTGCACTTTCAAATCGTTATTCCTCTTTAGACTGCATTATTTAATGGCTATGAAATGAACTCTAGTACTACATTCTGAATAATATTGCTTTATTTGTTTGTTCATGGACATTCCTTTCTCACCCGAATTGATTTTTCTTTAATAGTCCATTGTACGTTTTAGTGGGAAGTTTACCTTTGCTCTATATTCACGAGCAGATGCAACAATAGCAACTTGTGGACAAGCTAACCTGTGGAAGCAAAATGGACTGGTGTTTCTCATGACTCACGCAAGAAAGTACACCGCTTTGCAAACTTTTGCCTTAATAAATGAATGGAATAGTCACATTATGATCGGACCACGGTGGAGTGACTATGAATGAGATCATTATTATCTTTCAAAAGTATATTATCGACACCCTGGAAGCAGACGATGCCACTTATTCACACATTTACTAGGGAACTGTTGCTGTGGCTAGACCTCTTTTTTGCAGACTCGCAGAGACTCTTGCAGATTAATTAGGAACAGATTCGCTGAGTCTGTCCTTCTTCCCTTGCCTCCAGTCAGCTTGCCGAACTTTTCCTATTTCTTATGCCCTTTGCCTCTTTGTCAGGCAGAGTCAGACACCAGATTAGCAGAGCCTAGCAGCGGTTGTTTGTGTGAATGAAATCTTTGATGGCCCTGAGATTTCCTGTAAGGGGGCAAGCCAACAAACCCTTGAGAGAGAACAGGTCTAGTTCTTATAACTGCCCAGTTCAGAGGCAACAGGCCACCACAGCAGGGTAGGTAGCAAAGTGGCAGTCCCTCCCGAAGCCCAGCAATCAGCAGGCCAACACAGCAAAGGAGTTAGAAAAGTGGCAGTCCCTCCTGTAGCACAGCCCTTCTTCATGGCAGAGTGTACTTATGACCCCAAAGTGAACTACTGAGAGGGGGTTATAGACCCAATACCCAAATGTGTCGTTGAAGTGGAGGTGACTACAAAGCAAAGCCTTTGTGGTGCACAAGTCTCCTTTCAGCCCAGCTCTTTCTGCCCGCCTATCTGTGGGGGGGTAAATCAGTGTTTTGTGTGAGGCCAGGTCACTACTTATTAAGGTGTGCGTGTCAGCTCCTCCCCTCCCCCTTGCCCAGGAAGACCCATTGGTATGTAGATGAATGCAGCTCAGTGTCCTATACTTGTGGCTAGAGGGAATCCGCAAAGTGTAGCTGTCACCCCACCCTTGATGTGTATTGGAGAAAGGTTGTAAGGCACAAGAGAGCTAAGAGCAGAACAATGTCCACATTCTAATCATTTCCAGATTAGTACTACCAGATCCAACTTTACCTCAAAAGAGGATTTGTCATTACCAAGCCAATGATACAATACATAAAGCAGCTACTCCTCTGCAATCAGGAATTACACTTAAAAAGAGTATTTAAGGAATTCCCAATGTTAACCTATGAGAGGAGCAGGCCTCACAGTAGTGAAAACGAACTTGGGTGGTTGTCATTACCAGGTAATGTAAAACAAAAAGGTACATGTCCTTCCTTTTCATCACACAGCACCCTGCCCTTAGGGCTGCCTACGGCCTACCTTAGGGGTGACTTGATATGTTGAAAAGGGGGAGTTTAAGGCTTGGCAAGTAGTTGGAAATGCCAAGCCAAGGTGGCAGTAAACTGCACCCACAGGCCCTGCAGTGGCAGGCCTGATTCAGGTTTGAAAGACTACTTCTGTGGGTGGCACAATCAGTGCTGCAGGCCCACTAGTAGCATTTGGTTGATAGGCCCTGGGTATATGGTATACCACTTGACTAGGGACCTATAAGAGAACCAAATATACCAATCATGGATACACCAATTGTCATCACATTTTAGATAAGAGCACATGGGGAGAGGATGTGGCACAGTGGCCAGTGCTGCCGACTTGGGCACTGGGGAACAGGGTTGGAGTCTCGTGTTGGCTCAGTATCCTATGATTCTGGACAAATCACTTTATATCCCTGTGCTCATGGACAGCGCCTGGATACCCTCAAGGGTGATAAGCCGCGCTATATAAATCTACCACGTAACTTTAGCATTGGTCAGCAGTGGTAAAGTGCTTGGAGTCCTAAAGCTAGCGAAAACAAAGTAAAAAACAGTAGGGCAGAAAGCAAAAAGTAAGGGGAATCCATGCCAAAAGATATCAGTTCTAACAATATAAAAAATAACAAAAATATCAAAAACCACATTGTCGACAATAAAAATATTGTTTAAATAAATTGAAATAATATAATTACTAATACAATTTTATTAACCTTTATAAGCCCTTTCAATTAACTAAACTCAAAAATTAAATTATTACATTTTTAACTCACCATGTAAACACAAAATAGAAATGATAAATTATTTATAAAACCATATGTACTCACAAGAGAGCCAAAACAAATATACAACACATGTAATCAAATAAATGCATGAAGTAAATAGAAATCTAATACATTAACATTATTCATAAAACATTAACTAATAACCTATTATATAAAATTATATAGATAATAAGCAATCTTTATATAAATGCATATGTAACAGTTAAATATAAAGTGGAGTAAAAGGAGCACTCCCTTTTAAACAAGTACTTTAAATGCCTAATTAGTAGGTGCTACGGAGCATACTCGCTGTCTGTCCGAGTATCTAAATTAGATGATCAGTTCAAGCAATAAGGCTTGCCAGCGCATGAAAGTTTAGTTTCAGATCAGGAAACAACCATGAGCAGAATCCCAGCGAAAATGTTGGTTACACAAACCCAAACACCTGTCCCTTCTGGACAACCATATCAAACATCAACAACAGTACCAACAGTATCTTCCTCTTTTTTATCTCAGGCTTTAGATCAAGGACGCCCTCCACCAACTACAGAAAAACAAGGAGAGGACAAGGAAAAAAGCGGGAAGTCTCTTCGCAGTGGCAAAACTGTGATTTAGTGATTAATATCTCATCTAAACAACTTTCTTTCCAACAAACAGCTGTATTAGGACGAGGGATGAAGTTTGTCCCTACGGGCATAACTACACCTTTTCAAGTTGAAATTGAACTATACAAATTCATGAGGACATTGAGACTACGACATTTTTTTACTAATGTTGTTCCCCCTGAAAATAATCAATCAGGTCCTTCTACGAGTCTTTTCAAACCTAAAAGCACATATCTACCACCAGTATCTCATAAGGTTCTGGACACTTTTGAAATTTTGGTACAAAAGGATCTCCAAAGATTGAACTATCAATCCAGAAAACGGGAAAATCTGACGAAATATGAAAAAACGGTGATTCAAACCCTTGCCAAGGATTCGGAAATCACTTTACAACCGGCCGATAAGGGTGGAGCTATTGTCGTTATGGACACATCATACTATATCGCAAAGGTTAATGCACACGTCCATGATGAAAACACATACATGCCCTTAATAAATGATCCAATAACACAACTTCAAAGAATTTTAACTGACATACTTGACAATGCTGTTGACCAAGACTGGATTACAGAACAAACAAGGGTTTATCTTATGAGTACTAATCCTCGTAGACCCAAACTATATATGATTCCTAAAATACACAAAAATCCAACGGACCCACCATTTCGCCCCATTGTATCGGGTTGTGGATCGATCTTTGATCCCATTGGGACATTTTTGGATCACTTTTTACAACAGTTTGTACAAGGGTGGATTTCATATATTAAAGATACCACACACTTTCTTCAGAAGTTGGAAACTGTCCAAGGAGTTGAGATTGATTCAGTATTGCTTTGCACCATAGATGTTACTGCACTATATACATCGATACCGCATGAAGCAGGACTTGAGGCAGTAGAGTGGGCTTTGCTACGCATGGAAAATATGGATATGAATAAGATCTTTATTTTGCAACTGTTAAAGTTTTGTCTATATCACAGCTATTTTGAATGGCAGGAGCAATTTTACGCACAACTTACTGGCACTTCCATGGGCTTTTCGGGGCACCGGCATGTGCAAATATTTTTATGGCTTTATTTGAACATGAAAACATCATGGGAGAGCATGAATATTGGAGACACATCAAAATGTATTGTCGGTATATTGATGACATCTTTATCCTTTGGTCAGACACAAGGCAGAACCTCATGAAGATGATAGGATCATTGAATAATGTTGATCCCAGGATTCAATTTACTTACAATATTGCAAATCATAGCATTCATTTTCTGGACGTACTAATTACCAAATCTACGTTGAATGACAAATTTGAAACAGATATATTTCTAAAACCAACGGATAGGAATAATGCCTTAGCATACACCAGTTTTCACCCCAAAAGTCTGATCAAGAACTTACCTTATTCCCAATTCATTCGGATAAGAAGAATATGTTCAGAACCACCCATAAGAGCTCGTAAGGAAATTGAATACAAGCAACGATACTTGGAACGTGGATATCCAGAGAATATATTACAGGAGTGTTTGCAGCGAGCACAACAGAGAGAACGCAAGGAGTTGCTGACAACAAAAAGAAAACAAAAAGAAAACAGAGTGGTATTTGTTTCCAAATTTTCCACAGTGTCAAATGCGGTGAAGAAAATAATTAACTCAAGATGGGAGCTATTGGAAAATGAAATTGACTTTAATGGCATCTTTTCTGAAAAACCACGGTATGCTTACACAAGGGGAAGTAATCTTCGATCTCTACTTTCTACTCCTAAACAAACTAAGGATCAATCCGTACACAAAGGGACTGTTAAATGCAATAACTGTGTTCATTGCAACAACGTTATCAGGGGCAACACAATGATGCATCCTTTGACAGGCAAGAAGATACAATTACTTTATACAGGAGACTGCAATTCCAAGAATTTGATATATAATATCAAATGCCCCTGTAGAAAAGTCTACATAGGCAAGACGGAACGCAAACTGAAAATCAGAGTGACTGAACACAAAAGTAAAATTAGGAATCATAGTACCACTTCATCCCTTGCGACACATTGGGATGAGGCTAGACATACTATCTCCCAACTTAGATTTCAGATAATTGAAATGGTTGACATACGCCCGGGGTTGATAACACCAAGAATCTTCTCCAAAGAGAAATTCATTGGATAAAATATCTCCGAACCATGATTCCAACTGGGTTAAATGACCGATTAGACATGAGTTGCTTTTTATGATAACATCTGTACGTTTTGTCATGAACCAATTGTATATATAAAAGTGTCACTCAGGTGGTGGTATTTATCTTATACTTTCTCACTTATTTATTTTTCCGTTTCTATATTAACTTCATTTTATATTTCCATTTTTATTTCTTCTCCTTCATGGTATTGCCTTTCACTTGTGACCACGCGGGTCGTTCTTAGCAATCAATTCTCGTATCGCTTACCTTGGATTCTAGTTTTACACCCCTCTCACTTACTGCATTGTGGTTTTCGGTTTGTTTCTTTTTTATCAGAGTGTGACTACAAGGGTTTAATAAAGTTTCTTGAGATATTTTTTACCCTTAATACATCGCGGACCACTTGGAGTCCGTTTTTGATTTTCATTATAGTTGTTCCTTAACTTTCTTGGTTCAGTTTAGTTTTTTACTCTTTTTTCATCGTTTTTTATGTTTTAACCCATTTGGGGAATCGTTAGCACTTAGTTACTTGCTCCTGGCAACATGTGTTTTGTTCGATAGGGTTCTGGTTTTTATACTGTTGATTGTAGGGACTACCAGAAGTCCCTTTTTTCTTTTTGTATGGTAGATAGACTACTTCCGGTCACGCGGGTTTAATTATTCCGTTTCCTGAATCTAGTTACTGAATTCTTTTCTTGGAGACAGACGCTGTTGCATAACGGCGGTCTTTTGAATTAAGACCGGTGAGTACTGTTTTCCGCAGTTTTTCCTTAGTAATAGGTTTACCGTCTATCGGTATCATATTGAGATAGTTTGTCATTTTAATTTTTTTTGCAGGGAAGTTTAGTTCTCGTTGGGGAAACTACACCATCGGACTGAGACCAAGTGAGTGGTTAGTTCCATTTTGATTAGTACACCGTTAATGCAGCGGTCCATGGTTTAAACCCTTGATTTGTCGTTTTTGTTAAGGACCTCACACGACGAATATTGGAAAAAGTTCACTCATTTGCTGGACGTCATGCGCTTTTGAATTATTCATTCTTTGAGGTATTTTTTAGCATATTATTTGCGTTGTTTTCTAAGGTTACTGTCTATTCACTTTGGGTGTTTTTCTCTTTTCTCATTTTTAGTGAGTAGTTAGAGTCGATACTGAATAAGATCATGATACATTGATGTCACATTTGTTCTCTGTTAGTTGTGGGTAATGATAATCCTGTAATTGTGTTTGTTTAATAATGTATATATTAGTTTCACTCATTTGGCAATGTTGTTTACAGGTGCCCCTGACGAAGGGACGATTCTGTCCCGAAATGAATCGGGCTTTTTCTCAAGACCAGCCAATGAAATAATGAATATGGATAACAATATTATGTGAATTGTTTTTGTATTGAATTTAGTTAATTGTTAATTTTTGTCCATGAACAATAGTAGTTTTTGTTAATCAAATGTAAGTGTTTCATTACTGAAGATATACATAAAATCATATTAACATATTGGTTAACCTTTCTGTGTAATAAGTATTACGTTATTTCATAGATTGTTATAAACAGTAGGGTTTTAGATTTAGACCCAGTGAACAGTGCACGGCGCTGGCAAGCCTTCTTGCTTGAACTGAACAGTTAAATATAAACCTTAATTATCTCCACCAAATGAGGAACTGCCCAAAAAATCAAACTGAACCCAAGTAACCAACAAATGTTAACATAAATGAAACTAACCAATGAATCTCTTGAGTGACACTCTGGGGATTCCGAACAGACATACTATAAGCTCCCCTTCATAAAAGCTACCCACCATGTCTAAAAGTAAGTAATACAAATACACTAACTTAAAGCTACCCTAAAGTTATTGCTTACTGCTTAACTTAAAATATACCACTAAAATATATATTTCTCCTTATATATCCAAACATTAACTTTCATTATAAGATTACACATGAAAGTGTTGCCCTGCTCATGAAAAATGGCAACTCTAAAAATAATAAACTTGACAAAGAACTTTTAAAGTAAGTAAATCTAATTCAACATGAAAGAACTTACAAGTATTAAATGTTTAAAATAAAACTAACACCCAAAAACCGCTAAAGCAAACCAAACCTTTATTTTTCAACACTAAATTAAAACAAACATTCCATATCCAAGAAAGAAAGAGGCACCACCAAATTCACATTGTGACACAATTAATGAAAAGCTGAAGAGAAAAAGTAGCGTGTTAAAAGTACAGCAAAAAGTATTACATATATACCTCTAACATTTGTAGATATAATGGCTGAAAAAGCCAATTACATCAACTCCCAGAAAGGCAAACAATTATTATTGCATATGGGATATGCATACAGCCAGGGCAGCACAAGCACTGAGAATATACATTGGAAATATACAAAATGCTCCGCTAATAAGTGTTATGGGACGTCTGCAACAAAAATATTGTTGTAATTAACATTAGAGAACACATCAATCACCCAAATATAACAGATATGTAAGTAAGACGTGTTGGCAAAACCATAGAGAAGCAAGCAAGCACCAGCTCACAGGAAGCCACAGCAGCAATAATAAAAAATATGTTCCCAAAAGATCCTGAGCACACCACATTACCAATGCCAGTAACTGAACTTAAAAAGATTGGAGACACCAGAAAGGTCACAAGAGAAATCCCTGCTTCTCCTAGAAGATATCAAGGGCCTTATTATGACTTTGGCAGTCCTCCCGCGGGCTGCCACACCAGAGCCCCGCAGCAGGACTGCAAAAGCAATGCCCACACCGCCTGCTGGATTACGATTTTAATCTGTGGTGGGCAGTGGCAAGGCAGCGCTGCAACGGCGGCAGTCTGTCAGGCTCATTGGAGAGCCTTACATGCAGACCACCGCAGTGACAGTGCCATCTGCAAGTTCCTGCATGGTTTGGCATGCGCCATGTGGTGCATGCCGCACCATGCAGACACTGGGGGATGCATAAATACAGGGGTGCAAAACGTCCCCCCCTGACTGTACCCCCAGACCCTGGAGTGGCAGGGGCCCCCTTTGTTGCCTCTCAGCTACCTTTTTCATGGCGGTCGCACCACCATGAAAAGGGTGGTGGTGAGCCAACTCAATATATGCTTAGCGCTGCCGGCCGCAGCACCGCCACCATATTTTTCACAGGTAAAGACCGCCGGCCAAGCGGGATCCTTGATCGCGGTCTGGTGGTGGTTCCAACTGCTGCAGCTGTAATACTGCGGGCAGTCCCACAGTGCGGCAGTCATTGGACTGCCACCGCGACTACGGCGGTCCAATGGACCACCGTAGTCATACTAAAACCCCAAGATATAAACAGCCCTGACAATCTCACCACTACACATAGTAAAGAGTGTTTCCTCTTGTACGATATTAATAATAACAACAGGAGAGTAATAATATATGCAACATAAACTGACCTCCTTAAAGTAAACATCACCCAAACGTGGATATTAAATGGCACTTTCAAATTGCACCCTCCACTATTCACACAATTATACACCATACATGGTGAATATAATAACAGTAATATACCCATAATGTATGCATTACTTGCTAACAAGCAAAGTGCTACATACTTTGAACTAAAAAACTAAACTAATATACAAAACTGACAACTACTACACCCAAAAAGTCCTTATAGAGTTTGAGCAAGTAATGATACAAGCAGTTTTGAAATCTACCCACACACAGCCATGCAAGGCTGCTATAACCATTTTGACCTAAGCATTTGGAGACACCTCCAAAAATCTACACGAAGTGAAAAATGTTCAACAGTCAATTCACTTTTGAAATAATGAAATAAAGAACCCTAGCATATGTACCAGCTGACCGCAAGTGAGCAAGCGTCCGAGGAGGGTGCCGAATTGCTGCTTCACGTCCTCGCGGCTCCCGCTGAGTTTCGTTTTCACGGTGGGGGCCCCAACGAAAATACCATCCAGTTGCGGGCGGCCCCCCACAGTGGTCCCGCTGCTTTTTATCCCTCACCAGCCGTGCTGTTGCTGGAGAGCAGAGCAGAGTACTTGTGGAGTGCCTGAAGAGCTGCAAGTCTAAGCAGCAACAGCGATTAGTGAGCACAGCGAGTTTCCGGCCGTGTCCATCAGACATCTTTGGATATCAGACTTCAGCCACCAGCAAGGCGGATGCGGACGGGGCAAGAGAGCAAGAGGTACAGAGAAGGGGGGAAGGATTGGACTGTATGGGCCACAGAATTATGCATAAAGAGCCTACAAATTACAAGAATAAGGAGGGGGTATTGTTGTTTGGGACTGTTATTTGGGTCCAAATTAATGACATACCAGTGCTGCACAGGACAGCCAGACATACCAGAGCCATACCAGAGCCACACACAACTGGGTCTTCAGTGGTAGGCCAAAACGGCAGGCCAAGGGACAAACGCAGAAAGCATCAAAACTTTGTGTGACTAACTGATGAAGTGGTGATTGGTCTGGAAGGTACAGGCCTTTGTGAGCAGAAAAGGAAGAAAACCACCTAGCAGTAGCAGTAACTGGCAGCATCCGACAGAGACTGACAGAGAATAGCCAGTCAACAGAGAGCTGCCAGGGTGCAGGTAGCAGACAGCGGGGGGAAGAGAAAGAAAAGTGAGAGCGGCCACCCCTAATGGTCCAGCGTGTGCCGGACGCAGTCAGTTAATCAGTAGTGAACCCTGCTCTCATCCTCATCCCTCCAGCACTCCAGTGCGCCTGGTCCACTCGCAACCTCTACGCTGTCTTTACGGACTCTTCGAAGGTCCAAGACGGGATACCTTGGCTTTTTGCTATAAAACCGGACAAAGCAAAGGATGCGATCAGGGAAGCAGAGGAGCGCAGCCCCACAAAAGAAAAGGAAACAGTGAGACAAGCTAGAGACATCTACTGTCGACACTGATCGGATACTCGACCTGTTGCCAAGTGCATCTGGAAGTACTACAGTCAGCACCTCCCACTTGCACTCGCAGGAAGCTGGAAGCTGGCTTCGTTCATTACAAATCATCTAGCATTCAACCAAAAATAACGTCAAAATTTGCCTTTGTAAAAGACGCAGGGTCAGCCGTCTTCTCGAGTAATACAAAAATCAAGGGACTACCTATTCCTTTGAGCCCCGTAGTGACCATTTCCAAGGGCAGCTCAGGCGGCAACTCTGAGACAGGCAAGCCACAAACCAACAAAGCCACAGACACTAGCAAGTTTGAAGTGCCAGAACCAGCACAGGGGGAAGGTGACCCTAATATAACCACACTGAGCAGTTTAGGGGTTCCTCCTCCAGTCTTGGCTGCTGCTGGGAGCACTCATACTACGACCGCATTAACATACCTAGAGGCAACGAGTGACTCTGCAGCCAACACCGCAGCCTTCCCTCACGCCAGCTCAGACCTCATTTCTAAGCACATCGATCCACCAACAAAGACGGGCACAAAGGGCAGCAAAAGTGATAAAACGGAAGGGGGAGCGGTCACTTCTGCTATTACACCATCCGTATCACAAGAGCATCCACCACATTGGGGGGAAGGCGGAAGAGACCTTGCCCAGTGCTTACATTATGGGCAGAGCTGGACTAGGCCTTCGTTATGCGAGGAGGACGCTTGTGTAGTGGAGAGGGATTTCTCCTTCTTAGAATCAAAAGAATGGGAAAACATGCTTTCATCATATGGCAAAGACGCTCCCGACCATCCCAGGCCCTCACCGGTCCCTAACGAGAGGAAGAAGGAGGACTTCAAACAGGAGTCGGCATGGGCTACAGCTCTGGACATTTTACAGAGGTCAGCTGATGCCATGACTTACCAAGCCAATAAAATGGACATACAAATCAGCCTTTTCAACACACTGGCGGTGTACGTCGCCAACATAGATGATAAAATTACAAATTTAAATAACTTGATTAGACGGGCCCAAGTGGATGCCGACCTCCAGCGACAAAGATGCGATTGCTCACCAATAATTGAGAAACTAAGTACGCTACCAGAGATGATGGCAAAATTGATGGTGGACCTAAAAGAAATCACAATGGTAAAGCCTCTCCTCCCAAGTACAAAAGATTGTGTCACAAGCCCCGTCAATAAAGACAAGGTGGCGGCAAACTCAAAGGTTAGGGGGGCCGCAACCAGGGCTATGTCATCATCCCCGGAAACATCGGCCAGCGGCAGCACTATGAACAACTTACAAAAATCCCCAGCCGCGGGCAAAGTAGAGCCCATCTCACCATCCCAATTAGATCAGGACATGAAAGATCTCAACGGCAAGGGGAAAAGACAAAGAAAGCGGAAAGGTCGCAACAAGATTCGCCGGTCTAAGCAAGATCTGAGTCTCTACCCACTGTTCAACACCTATAGACGAGCAGCCTCAACCGGCCACAAAGATCAAATAAGAACAGACGAGGCAACCAAGGAATCAGAGAACCAAACAACCTCACCTGGCAACGTCAAACAAAACCAGATTGGCTCCTCACACCTCAAGAAGGAAAAGGATGTCGCCGGGGTCGACCCTGAGCACACGAGAAAAGGGGGAAAACAGAGCCAACTATTAACATTCAATTGGCACTCTCGGACCCCAAGGCTTTGCCAAGGGCAGAGGGCCAAAGGTGCACCAGGCTTATAGAGCTGCCTGGTAGCAGCAATTCACCTAATCAGCCCCAAGCCAGTTGTTCGCACAAAGATCATTTGGGCAATTTTACTACACTTGCGCAGGGTATGGGAGGCGAAGCGCTAATCAGCCAAGGCGCAAACCAAAAGAGTCAAAAGAGCCCTAGAGTATTGATCATGTCGACTCCCATACCGGCGCACAAAGTAACGAAGGAGGCAACCCTCGGACCCTTGGCAGGAACTGTCCCAGTGGACTGTACGCCAGGGCCGGAGACACTACCTGAGCCTCCTGAGGTCCTCTCTCATGGAGTTACAACTTTCAGGCTCTTTTATCCAGAGTACAAGTCCAAAGGCAGTTGCGACATATTAAACCGTGGAAACATCATGAAATTAATAGAAGCAATTGGCCTGTCGAATGCTGTAACATCACAAGATATTACTTCGATAGAATTTATTGCACAAGGCCAGGGTCAAACAAATGAAGCCAGGAAAGTCTCCTGGCGCTCGATAGAGGCAATGAATAAAATCCTAAGGCGCACGGAAACCTTCAAACAGTGAGGCATCACCATAATCCCCGGCAGGGAACCAGGCTACCCACATGTTCTGCAGGAAACCCGAGCCATTAAGCGCCCAAGCGCAGGACAAAGAGCGGTCTATTCGGTCTTGAGGAGCGCCCTGGATAAAACTCCCATCTCCGATTCGAAAGAAAAAATAGTAAGAGTGGGCCAACACACACCAAACAGGGGGCTGGAACAGGCCTACACATGGTCATGGTTGGCGGGATCATTAAACTCAAACCGGCTGCTACGCTGACAAAACAATAGCCAAAAGGCCCAAGAAGCCTGCCCATTAAGGATCTACTCTTGGAATATAAATGGGCTATCAAACAAACTGGGGGACGATGCCACGACCTCGTACCTACGGTCATTCGATATCATATTGATACAAGAGACATGGCTCGCGGAGCCACAGCATCTGGAAGGGTTTAAAACTCACCACACTCCAGCTTTGAAAACGAAATTCTCGGGAAGAGGTAGCGGAGGTCTAGCCACCTACATATCAACAAATAATGCAATCACCTCATGGGACCTCGTAAGCTCTTCCCAATCTCTTCAGTCTGTGAGAATTTCTTTTAGTACCTACAAAGGCCAGCCCAGGACCATAATTTTATTGAATGTGTACATCCGCCCAAACTCTGCGTCCAGGCAAACCCTATCAGAGGAGGTGATAGCAACAGTGTTAGGAACGAGATCTGGATCCTCGAACGCAGATATCATACTATCTGGAGACTTTAATATGTGGCTAATGTCTGAGCTACAAAATAATGAGGTAACCAAAACACAGGAAAGCGACTGGGCCATACCACCGCAGGACCACCCCGGATGGACCAAGGTGGACCCGAAGGGCCGCACCTTACAAGGAAACCTGGAACATCTTGGCCTTAGAGCCCTCAACGGGCGTTTCCTTCCGGATAAGCCACCTGGCCTCTCATTTTTATCAAAAACTGGCGCATCCTTAATTGACTACACTTTCGCCAGTCTTCCCCTCTTGAAACAAATTTCCGGCTTTGGGTTTGGCAACAGACTAGAAAGCGACCACAGCCCTCAAGAAATACTGCTTAGCACTAGGCTGGTACAACATGCTAAGGCAGGGGCACAAAAGCTCTATGATCAATTTAAAACGTATTAAATGCTCGGTCAAAAACCTACAGCAGGTAGCAATGGAGGCAAAACACATGATTGTGAACACCAGCATAACAACTGAAGATCAAATTGCAAACTGGACAAACTTCGCAAGGAAGTTGTCAGCCAAACACGCAAAACCAATAATGCATGTAAAAGTGATCGGGACCCAACAGTCGACCTCTTGGGATCCTGTGATACGATCGGCGAAAAGAAACATGAACCAGCTATGGCGGGAACTAAAAATAAAGCCAATGGACCAACTAACTATAACCAAACTGAGAGAAGCTTGAAGACATTTAAAGAAAGTAAAAAGAGAACATAGAAGGGCCCATTGGAACTCTTTTTGGGCCAAATTATACAATGACATACGGTCAAACAACTCTGCGAGGTTCTGGCGTACTATAAATAGTCTTGGAGGCTGTGTCCCGAAAGCTGCCTCGTCAAACATACTGGAGTCCGAGTGGTACTTCTTTCTGTACAGTCACTTTAACGATCGACAAGTTCACACCCTCAATCAGGTCTTTGGCATAGAGGGCAGCAATGAAGCAACAGTGGCGAACTCGCCTCCGGAGCACTTTTGCAAAGCACTAATTAGGGAAGAGCATCTCCATAAAGGCCCAATAACTGAAAAGCATACAGACAGACAAAACCAAGTCAACAGCATTGAGCACAGGACAGTCCCGGAGGATCAAATTGAAAAGCAGATCAAAAAGGGTCGGAAAGATGGGGCCCCAGGACCAGGAGGCATTCCTCCAGCCTTGTTTAAGGAGGACCCGGCCTTCTGGGCCTCCAAACTAGCTTCACTTTTCACTTCCATCTTAGAAAAGAACACCATCCCACCCTCTTGGCAAGGATCGATTCTCGCTCCAATCTTTAAAGGAGGGGACAAAAAATCTCCAGAAAATTATCGGCTGGTCGCCTTAATAGATAACGAGGCGAAGTACTTTGCAGGGATACTGCTCAATTCACTTCGGGCATGGGCCGAGGAACGCTCAGTAATCCCTCCAAACCAAACTGGATTCACAAGAGGCACTGGCACTACGGTCAATCTTATGGCTCTTTCTTGCTTGATAGATCAGGCTGAGTCTAGCACCAGACCATTCTACATGGGATTTATAGACTACAAATCAGCGTTTGATAAGGTAAACAGGGCCAAGCTATGGCAGAAGCTCTCCTTACTGAACATACCTAATGGACTATTAAGAACAGTACAGCTACTGCATCAGGACACATGGGTCAGGATCAAAATTGGTGACGGCTCCAGACTGTCTCGACCAATTTTAACAACGCAAGGTCTCAAACAAGGATGCGTCTTGGCCCCTACACTTTTTAATTTATTTTTATCGGATTTTCCGGAAGCCCTAAACACAGTCAACTCGCACGCTCCTAAATTAGGCAGCCTACAGCTGTCAAACCTATTATATGCCGACGACGTGGTCCTCCTAAGTAATACAAAGATAGGTCTACAAAGGCTCATGGATGCTACTGCCGCATACTCAAACAAGAACGAGCTTCAGGTAAACAATAAGAAAACCAAAATCTTGGCGGTTCATCCGGGAAGGCCCAAGAAGTTGGCATGGGTCTTAAACTCGGAAAGCATCAAGGAAACTAACTGCCAAAAGAACTTAGGAGTCCTCTTCAACAACAACGGAAGATACAAAAGCCATTTGGGAGAGCAAAAAAAGAAAGGAACAGCGCTAGCATTTGCACTCAGTTCTATCCACAGGAAATTATTCGGTCCAACATTCGCTCCAACACTTCAGGTGGCACAGGCAAAAATCATCCCAACTTTGACATACGGAAGCGAGGTGCTAAAAGGACTGGACAGCGGCCAACTAGACAAAATCATCGCAAAAATATTTAGAACAGTCTTCCAGCTACCACCAAATACGTCCCCGGCACAAATCAGGCTGGAATTGGGAATCTGCAAACAATCACTGGGCAGAATGATGACTTTTCTAGTGAGCTGCCATAAATTGAGGATGTCAAAGGAAGGTAGCCTAGCGCAACATCTTTGGGCCAACCTGAACACAAAACGATGGCTAGCGGGGCATGGCTACTTGACAAGCGGGTTAAAAACCTTAGGCCTGAGCGATGTATGGGACCTACACGTCAGCCAAAACGAGTTCAAAAGGCTAGCAAAAATAAGCGCAAAAAAGCTCTCCTCTATGGAAGACAAGGCAAGTCTTGCAAGAAGAAGCCACAGTTGGATGACCCTTATATCATATGATCAGTTGACACCTCAGAGCTATTTAACTTCACCATGCAGTGCACGCACTAAACTCTGCTTTTTAAAATTAAGATTAGGGGTGATCCCCTTGTTTTGCCACCTTCCCAAATGGAAAGAGAACATGCCCAGGAACCATGTTGGCTTTGTGGCCATCATAGGGAAGACATAATTCATGTTTTATGCCTGTGTCCAAGCCTCTTGAAGGAAAGAAGGTCCCTTCTACGGAGGGGCTGGAACAATAAGGAGGTCAGATCGTGTAGAGCTGCAGTATTGGCATGTTTTGATCCACGGAACACAAATTTAAACTGTGCACTGGTAAGGTTTATGGACCACGCAGCAAAAAAACTGGGGGAGGGGATAAGTCGACCGCCACCTCAGGCAGCGACACAGACTTCAGGATATCTACAATAGCAGGACAAGCTTCCTTGCGGGTATTTAGACACACGAAAATCTGTTGTAAAGCTCTATACAAAACTGCTACCAAAAAACGGACTGGCGTATAGGCTGGCTAAATCTGGGACTTAATATAATCTCACAACCACAAATGCCCCCAAGGGATCGACATCACTAGTATTTGTGGTCAACGTACCTACAAGAGAGCTCGGACATGTGGGGGGCCGGGTGCTTTTTTTTTTTTTTTTTTTTACAGGAATCGGGGTTCAATTTTATAAAACTTAACAAGTGTTTCATTTAATCTTTTATTTTTTGTACTTGCAAAGGTTTTTTAAATCATGCAATAAAGTTATATATATATCATGTGAACAAGGCTCGGACGAGCCGAAACGCGTAATGGCGATGGGAGAATAAAGACAGCCTAAATGCACCTACCAGGGTCCGTGTCCGTTTGTGAAGCTATCTTCAGTATGCAGCGGAGAAAAAAGTAATATATATATATATATACCAGTCACAGAAGTAACTAATCCACTACAGCCTCATAGAATACCCTACTACCAAATACACAAACAAAAACAAAGTCTTCTAATGGATTATTTTGAAGACACGTGGGTTGCCAGGCTGCACCTTTCTGGCCCCAGATGCCAAAACACGTTTTAAATACCATGGTGGAACATATGCAACAGCACCGTGGCTCAACAAGACAAAACCAACAATGCAGTAGAAGAATGGCACAGCATCTTACGGAGCCACATTAGGCCAAAGACGCCCTACCCTGTACCAATTCCTAGAAATCCTAAAAGAAATAAAAGCTACCAAGAAATCAGAACAGAGCAATCTATAACTGAAATGAAACGTAAAATATCTAAGCCTGGTGAATAAAAATAATTTCATAAGTAAATAACCACTTATCATGCAATACAATAACACCAAATTAGGAAAATCGAAACCAACAGGCATTTTGTAACAAATACATACAATATGTAACACTAAATTTAAAATCGCATTAGCATAAGTAATTTTACAAATGACAAATATTAAACACCCAAAATAAAAAAAATTAAATCAACTTACATTTCTGTAGCTGATGCCCATGATTCTCCCTCAGTCCAGAAAAAAACAAAGAGTAACCCCAAAAAATAAGTAAATAATAAATCCACCAAATTAACCTGCAGTCATAAGAAACCACAAAAACCTGAAACATTTATTTTGAAAATCACTCCTGGAAAACCAAAAACATAAAAGCAAATAAAAAAGTAATCTTGATTAAATTATATCCAAAATAATTTCTTTTTTAAAAAATCAAACCCAAAAATAAGAAAAAGTTTCCACTCAGGCCAAAAACCCTGTAAAAAAACACAATATCACCATCCTCACATAACATACACCCCTAATACTCTAAAAACAGGATGACATTAATTTACAAACATCACTCACATAATTAAAATAACTAATAAAGTAATTACACTAAACTTACTATATGAAGGCCTACCTCACTGTACTATGTATCACGAAACACAACCTAACACAAAACTACACAATCACTACAAATTATTATACTACTTTACACTTACTACCCCATCCACATTCCCAATTATGGGCCCAATTACGATCTCATTAGGAAGGCCTCCAGACATGTTCCGCAATGTGCAAATCTGATTCGGAGCCTTTGTTTCCGATCAAATCTGCCCACACTCCGAACGACCAAGTATGATGCGAAGATCTCGTCCACGTCGACTGAATCGTTTCCGAACCCAATCTTGTCAGTCTGACTCGTTCGCAGCCGAATCGTGCCGCACAATGGAGCCGGCTTCCAAACGAGCGAGTAAGTTGCACGATTTGGACAGCCGTATCGACTCGGTCTCAGCGAGACGAAACAGCTGTGGGAATCGGACTTCGGGGGCTGTAGCGGGCCCCCCTTCACCTGGGGCCCTCCGAATCGGTCCCGCGGGGGTACCTATGGGTCCCCCATTTCCATGCATGCACAGTGTGGCGGGCACCATGGGGTGACCGCCACAGGGTGTACGCTTTTCCCCACCCCCCCTTTGTGCTATGGGAGCCTGTGTACGCATTCAGTATACAGGCTCCCACAGAGTTCAATGGGATTCCGAGCGAACCGACTCCGTCACCATACTGGTGCATCGGAATCGGTCGCTCGGACTCGCGGAGCGCAGTTCGTTAGGAAAGCCCTCCGGATCCGAGCCATACAAAGGGCTTTCCTAGCCAGATCGTAATCGGCCCCTATGTGTAAAACTCCAAATAATAACTTAAAGGGGGTCTTCACACAAACAAACGTTACTAGTCAGCACTCCAGCAGTAGGGAACCGCGATAAACACGAACCAATATCACTTAACAATGATATTAATGGAGTAAAAAATATAGGTGCAATTTAAAAAATGGCTTCTAAATGAAAATGAAAAAAAACTATTTTCCTTTACAAATTAATCATTAAAAATATAAAATGTATGTGATGATAAAATGTGTAAAAATATTTTAAAAAGTTAAAAGAATATAATGAACATATACCAAATTATATGCAAAAAATATTTTAAAGTGTACTATAAAACTATGATATGTAACTAATAGTACTAATTAATATATGTTAAAAAGTATTTTTTGAAATGTTCATTTAATATTTCCTTGAAAGAAAAATTCGATATTAAAATGAATTGTGTAGAATGTGTAAACAGCACATTACAATGAAATGAAGCTACCCTTCAGGGCCCTTAGTGTCCGCAAGAGGTAGCTTGTTGGAAACTACCTCAATTTACATTGATCACTTTTTATAAACTTTTGTGTCAGATCTAATGGGCACATGCATCAAAATCCTCTTTTGCGATTCCTTAATTGCGATTTTTAAGGAATTGCAATTTAGGATTCGCAAGGAGCAATGCATGAAAAGAATCACATATTTTAAGCGATTCTGTAAAAATCGCAATCGCTATTTGCGATTACCAGTTACTGATTCGAAAAATTGCAAATCCGCTAATACCGCATCGCTAATAGCAATTCCGTATTTCGGATGCAGCCTGATGACATCACAACCAGGAAGTGATGCAGCCCATGCTGAAACCAGTGCACTGAGAGAGGCAGAGGAGGAGGCAGACTGCAGGAGCACAGCAGAAGGTACCATTTTGGGAGATTTAAACCTGTGTAAGGACATCAGCATGGCTTCAGGAACAGCTGGGGAGAAGTCTGCAAAGCGCAAGAGGAAGCTGAAGTTCAGCGAAAAGGAGCTTGAAGTCCTCATTGAGGAAGTTGTGAGTAGGCATGATAAGGTATTTGGGAAGCAGTAGCTCCAGGTCCCTGAGTCAGAGAAGCACAAAATCTGGCTTGGAATACAATCCAGAGTAAACGCAGTGGGGGTCACACACCGCACGATAGAAGGTCTGCGCAAGCACTGGTATGACCTGCACAGCCGTGCAAAGGAAAGGGTTGCTGCCAGGCTTGCGGAGGCCAAGAAGACTGGAGGAGGACCTCCGACCCAAACTGCAAATACACCCCTGGAGGACCTTGTGGAGTCCACACTTAAGCTTGAAGCTGTAGTTGGAGTGACGGAGTTAGACACCTCTGCAACGCCCAGTACTCCACAAGGTAAGATACATACAAATGACCATTCAATACTAAATCTAACAAACAACCCCTCAAGTCAGATCAGGCTTAGTGTTCCAAATCATTCTCCAGTCCACATTTTACTTGCTACACCATGGGATTAACAGACAGCAACTCCAATAGGAAAGGCAAGTAGGGAGCAAGAAAGCATTGTTGCTTACAAGTACAACAAGCAAGTGAAACATATAGACACTGTGGGGTCGATTCCGATCCCGGTCGGAGGCGCACCTAATACCATTCGGCCGGGAAAAAAGCCAGGCGAATGCGTGTTTCCCGACCGATTCGCACATATGTCCGAACGAGCAAGTACGATGCGCAAAACTGCCCAAATCCCGACCCAGTCGTACTCACCCAATACAGGTCCTGTTCTCCGACCGATGCGGATCCGGAAACGCAGAATCGAGTCGCACGGAAGCCAAAATGCAGCCCCGTCCGGCCGGACAAGTACGATGCGCTTTCCGTACGCGCCGAACCCGTCGCTACGCACGGCACGTCAAAGCATCCGGGAGAGGCGCACATAAGCTCCGATTCGCGCCACAAGACGATCCACGGCTACGAGACGAACACGCCAGCGACGAGGACGAGGCGAAGCAAAGAGAAAGACGAACGAGACGAACCAACCATGAATCCCATCATGCCGATCCTACCAATATTCTACATCTATTACCGGAACAGGCACGGACGCGTACGGCGCAGAAGGTAAGTCAGACACCAACCACAACAACAAAGTACACGTACCCGACATATCACACACACACATAGGGATGCAGAAATTACTTACACCAGCAACAGCAGCACTATAGGGGCGGGATGGCCATCACCAATGCCACATATACACATAGGGGCCTGGATGCCAACAACTAACACCACCCCTACCAGGGGGTGCTAGATGCCTGTCACTACTACCACCTCTACCCATGGGGGGCTGGATGCCTACCACTACTACCACCTCTACCCATGGGGGGCTGGATGCCTACCACTACTACCACCTCTACCCATGGGGGGCAGGATGCCTACCACTACTACCACCTCTACCCATGGGGGGCTGGATGCCTACCACTACCACCACCCCTACTCAGGGGTGCCAGATGCCTACCACTACTACCACCTCTACCCATGGGGGCAGGATGCCTGTCACTACTACCACCTCTACCCATGGGGGCTGGATGCCTACCACTACTACCACCTCTACCCATGGGGGCTGGATGCCTACCACCACTACCACCCCTACCCAGGGGCTGCCAGATGCCTACCACTACTACCACCTCTACCCATGGGGGCTGGATGCCTACCACTACTACCACCCCTACTCAGGGGTGCCAGATGCCTACCACTACTACCACCTCTACCCATGGGGGCAGGATGCCTGTCACTACTACCACCTCTACCCATGGGGGGCTGGATGCCTACCACTACTACCACCTCTACCCATGGGGGCTGGATTCCTACCACCACTACCACCCCTACTCAGGGGGTGCAAGATGCCTACCACTACTACCACCTCTACCCATGGGGGCTGGATGCCTACCACCACTACCACCCCTACCCAGGGGGTGCCAGATGCCTACCACTACTACCACCTCTACCCATGGGGGGCTGGATGCCTACCACCACTACCACCCCTACCCAGGGGGTGCCAGATGTCTACCACTACTACCACCTCTACCCATGGGGGGCTGGATGCCTACCACCACTACCACCTCTACCCAAGGGGTGCCAGATGCCTACCACTACTACCACCTCTACCCATGGGGGGCTGGATGCCTACCACCACTACCACCCCTACCCAGGGGGTGCCAGATGCCTACCACTACTACCACCTCTACCCATGGGGGACAGGATGCCTGTCACTACTACCACCTCTACCCATGGGGGGCAGGATGCCTGTCACTACTACCACCTCTACACCTCTACCCATGGGGGGCAGGATGCCTGTCACTACTACCACCTCTACCCATGGGGGCAGGATGCCTGTCACTACTACCACCTCTACCCATGGGGGCTGGATGCCTACCACTACTACCACCTCTACCCATGGGGGGCAGGATGCCGGTCACTACTACCACCTCTACCCATGGGGGCAGGATGCCTGTCACTACTACCACCTCTACCCATGGGGGGCTGGATGCCTACCACTACTACCACCTCTACCCATGGGGGCTGGATGCCTACCACCACTACCACCCCTACCCAGGGGGTGCCAGATGCCTACCACTACTACCACCTCTACCCATGGGGGGCTGGATGCCTACCACTACTACCACCCCTACTCAGGGGGTGCCAGATGCCTACCACTACTACCACCCCTACTCAGGGGGTGCCAGATGCCTACCACTACTACCACCTCTACCCATGGGGGGCAGGATGCCTGTCACTACTACCACCTCTACCCATGGGGGGCAGGATGCCTGTCACTACTACCACCTCTACCCATGGGGTGCTGGATGCCTACCACTACTACCACCTCTACCCATGGGGGCTGGATGCCTACCACCACTACCACCCCTACCCAGGGGTGCCAGATGCCTACCACTACTACCACCTCTACCCATGGGGGCTGGATGCCTACCACTACTACCACCCCTACTCAGGGGGTGCCAGATGCCTACCACTACTACCACCTCCACCCATGGGGGGCAGGATGCCTGTCACTACTACCACTCTACCCATGGGGGGCTGGATGCCTACCACCACTACCACCCCTACCCAGGGGATGCCAGATGCCTACCACTACTACCACCTCTACCCATGGGGGGCTGGATGCCTACCACTACTACCACCCCTACTCAGGGGGTGCCAGATGCCTAAAACTACTACCACCTCCACCCATGGGGGGCAGGATGCCTGTCACTACTACCACCTCTACCCATGGGGGGCTGGATGCCTACCACTACTACCACCTTTACCCATGGGGGGCTGGATGCCTACCACTACTACCACCCCTACTCAGGGGGTGCCAGATGCCTACCACTACTACCACCTCCACCCAAGGGGCAGGATGCCTGTCACTACTACCACCTCTACCCATGGGGGGCTGGATGCCTACCACTACTACCACCTCTACCCATGGGGGGCTGGATGCCTACCACTACTACCACCCCTACTCAGGGGGTGCCAGATGCCTACCACTACTACCACCTCCACCCATGGGGGGCAGGATGCCTGTCACTACTACCACCTCTACCCATGGGGGGCTGGATGCCTACCACTACTACCACCTCTACCCATGGGGGGCTGGATGCCTACCACCACTACCACCCCTACTCAGGGGGTGCCAGATGCCTACCACTACTACCACCTCTACCCATGGGGGCTGGATGCCTACCACCACTACCACCCCTACCCAGGGGGTGCCAGATGCCTACCACTACTACCACCTCTACCCATGGGGGCTGGATGCCTACCACCACTACCACCCCTACCCAGGGGTGCCAGATGCCTACCACTACTACCACCTCTACCCATGGGGGCTGGATACCTACCACTACTACCACCCCTACTCAGGGGGTGCCAGATGCCTATCACTACTACCACCTCCACCCATGGGGGGCAGGATGCCTACCACCAACAACACCCCCACTCATAGGATGGCCAATGCATGACACAACAAGCACACACCAACATAAGGAATGCAACAACAAGACATCCCCCCAACACCATGACAAGCGTGTGTAGACTGTGTCAAATGCCTACAACACTGAACATGACTTTGAACATACAATGTGACCCCCTATCACATGTGTCACACATAAATGTGTGTGGCCCCCACAATGCAAGCAGACCATGACCACTGTGGCAATGGGGTCCAACCCCCATCATCACAGTGACCAAAAGGTAAGTGTGGGGTCCATAGCAGAAGCACATCTTGAACATTGTGGCAATGGGGTCTAAACCCCCATCATCACAGTGACCAAAAGGTAAGTGTGGGGTCCATAGCTGAAGCACATTTTGAACATTGTGGCAATGGGGTCTAAACCCCCATCATCACAGTGACGAAAAGGTAAGTGTGGGGTCCATAGCAGAAGCACATTTTGCACATTGTGGCAATGGGGTCTAAACCCCCATCATCACAGTGACCAAAAGGTAAGTGTGGGGTCCATAGCTGAAGCACATTTTGAACATTGTGGCAATGGGGTCCAACCCCCATCATCACAGTGACCAAAATGTAAGTGTTGACATTGAAAAAGCTGCAACTGCCAAACTGCATGGATGATTCCTGGTCACAGAACAACAAACACATCAGTGGCAAAGTAGTGCTTGTGTCCCATAGCAACATAGATTGTGTGAGGCAAACAGTGCAGTGCAAATAAGACATACCTTTGGCCATGTGCAGACAAACATCACCCATGGGGGCTGACACTGTCAACATCCATCAATGACACAATGACAGAAGTGACCATCATAATGCAGACCCACATATTTGCACCAGTGGGCACACAAATGTAGATACCCTGTGGAGACTGTAGATGTGAGGTGAACAAATAACATACCATGGCAGCAATGGGACACACAAACAATGATCATTGTGCTGACTGATGACCTAGGAGTCCCAGGGACAGCAGGTGAAACCCACCAAACAACATACAGCCAATGGCACACTAAAGATATGCCAATGCAGTGGTGCAGATGCACAAACACAAACAGGCAGCCCCACACTGCACATCAAACACAACAGGTGAGGGGGGTGCCAGTGTCCCCAGGCAACCACACAACACATGATGAAGCCTGAATACCAATTACACAGATGCACATACAGTGCCACACAAAAGTAACTCATGGATCCAAATCCCCTATGTGGGCAATCAGGCATTGTTAGATGAGAGGGAGCACAAATTACACATGTCACATAAGCTTGTAGGAACAGCAACTAAGACAGCAAGAGACAGACACACCACAGCACTACCCCCAGGGACCCCATATTGTGCTGACACTATCCTGCATGATAATCCCACTGTGATGACAATGTTAGATGTCGTTCACACTGTGAACCCCAGCCATGTGTCCTGAGCAACTAACTACCATCACAGCTACACAAGCTACAATCAATCAGCACAGCCTGCCAGCCAAGGCCAATATGGAGGTAGGGGTCTGGCCGTGCAACAACTCACTTTTGCACACACTCAACACCACACACCCTGATCTCCACCAATGTGCAGCAGTGAAGCTCACATGGACTGGTGACATTGCACATACACCCATGACAATACCAGGGGTGGTGGTGGGAACCAAGGTGCAGAAACCCATCACACATGGCCAGTCAACAAGACTTGTCAATGTCTGACACACAGCACAGTATGCTGTACATGGGCATGATGTGAAATCCACCACAATCAATGGGATCCTGGCCATAGTCACACACCAATGAAGAAGCCAAGGTGACACACGAAGAACACACGTACACAACTACCAACATTGCAGCTCTGACCCTGAGGAGTGGCAGCAGTCACACACACAACGTGTCACAATCACTGAAAGCTAACACAAACTGTAAATCACATTACTCGTGTAAACAACAAGTGCCAAGGGGAATCCTGAATGTGTCCCATCTGCGTTTGCCCACATCCCCAGCACTGACAACAAAGACAACCTGGGATGACAACCTCATGAACATTAGTTTGCCATGCACCCACATCACAGAGAAACCAGGTTCAAGATGCTGGATGAACACAGAACAACTCAGCAAGCATCACGAACAGGAACATCCCTAGGGACACAGCCTGTGTAGGAAAAGGGAAGGGAACACGCACAGACATGCTTACACAACACAGGCCCATGCAATGTCACCAGATTACACACTGCCATGAGGGCACACCACTCCTGTGGAAGGTCCGCTGTGCCAAACCTTGTCTGTGCACGACCCAAACATGTCAGCAGAACACTCCGTCAGTGAGTCAACAACCACAACACACAGAAGGCTCTGCTCACATCAGCCTGGGTACGGGGGTGTCACGTCAGTCATCTGCACACACACCAAACACGTGTCAAGCAAGTTGCACTGTATACACAGATGAGTCCTTCGACATTGATGTGCAAAACTGCATGTCCAGTGGAGCTGGGCACACAGTCAGGGAAATCGGAACATTGAACAGTGGTAAGCCCACCAGATGTGCATCAGTGTAAGACAAAGATGTTCATTTACAAATGCAAAAAGGACATCCCTGTGTCAAATGCTGAACATTACACCCTCAGACTGTAGCAAAGGATGCCATAGATCCAGACTACAACAGGACACATATCCCATGGACCACATGGAGTCCATCACTGCAACACTTCATCATCCTGATGTGAACACTATTACAAATGCAGGATGCTACTCATCCACATCATGTACATCTAAAGAAAACCCAAAAGTAAACAAAAAGAGGCTTTATTCAGCAAATGTCAGGGTAAAAACGGAAGTCCAAAAGAAACTAAGGCCAATGGCCAGTCCAAAATCACAGTACCAACGGGGTGAGAAGTGACAACTGGTCACACATTGCTTGCCTGCACTGGTACGGTTGGGGGACATCACCCTTGGAGGGGCATACAAGGGGCAGGCCAGGCACCGCAGGGACAGGATCAGGGGATGGCAGAATGAGGCAGTGAAGGGGTGGTGGGTGCAGGAGTGTCACCGGCAACTGCAGTGGAGGTGTCTGACTCAGGGGTGCCGGCACCACCGTGGTACACAAGTCAGTTGGTGTGGGTGCCGCAACCACTGCAGTGGGCTTGACTGATGTAGTGGACTGGGTACCCACTGCAGTGCCCGAGTCAGACGTGGTGGTTGTGGACTCCACTGCAGTGCATGACTCCAAGGGAGTGGAAGGGTGGGCAGATGAGGTGGGCAGGACAGAGGGGGGGACCCGGTCCCCACAACAGTGCCACTAACAGGCAGAGCGTCTGGGTTGGGGGTGGAAGAGCAAGTGGCAGGGGGAGGGCCTAAGCAGTCTGGGGATGCGGTATCGGTGTGTGGGGGAACCTGGGGCAGGGTGTGGCGGGGGAACCTGTGCAGTGGTGGCCTGGGGGATGGAGGAGAGAGACTGGGTGCTGGAGCTGCGTGGTGGTGGTGGTGGGGTCTTGCTCTTCCTGCTCCGGGGGACTTCCGAATGGGCTCCTGTGTCTGCCTGCGCCTGGGGGAGGGTGTCTGGGGGCGAGGGGCACTCCTCTCTGTGTGGGTGGACTTCTTCCTGGTGTGCTGGGTCAGCAGGAATGGTGGGGAAGAGGCCGAGGTCACACAGGAAGACCTGCTGTGTAGGTGGGGTAGCAGGCGAGGCAAGGGAAGGGGTCTTGGAGGGAGAGGATTTGGAGGACTGCGGAGTGGATGTGGATGCCTGTGTGTGTGTGTGTTCCCCATCCCCTGTGTCTGTGGTATCAGTCCCCTGAGGATGCTTGTGTGCACGTCTTGCCTTGCTCTTGGGTGTATCTGTGCTGCTCGTGTCTGTGTGTTTGGGTGACTGTGCAGGTGTGCATGTGCTTTGGACAGGTAGGGGGGCAGGAAGTGTGGATGGGGCAGAGGTGGGAGGGGTGAGGGACTGTTGGAGGAGGGACACTGCTGCCATCAGGGAGGAGTCCATGGACCTATTGCTCCTCTGTAGGGCAGACATACCCGTCGAGATGCCCTCCATGAACGACACCAGCTGTGTCAACAGAGTGGTGTGTGCATGGAGGACACTCAGCATTGCTGTCTGCCCTACATGGAGCTGCCGAAGGAGGTACATAGACTCCTCACGCAGGGCAGCAGGGGACACAGGGGCAGGGGGTGCGGTGCCTGGCACGAAGGAGACACGCTCCCGAGCACGGGAGCCTCCACGGACCTCAGGAATGGGAGCCGATGGGAGGGCGGTGGTGGTGGTGGTGGTGGCGGGGCCAGACAGACTAGCTGGCCTTTGGTGGCTGCCGAGACCCGCCTCCACAAGGGAGTCATCCTCCGAGCTGCTGTGGTCCCCAGCTGAGGTGGATGGTGCTGAGGACTCCTCGGTGTGGCTCCCCTCGCCCTCCGTGCCACTGGGTCCCTCTGACCACTCGTCCGATGCTGACCCAGTCTGGCTCCGCTGCTCCTCCTGGTCCGTGGAGCTGTCCCCTCCTGTGGCCGTGGATGTATCTGCAAACAATTAGGGAAACAGACAAACATCTGCATGGAGGACACTCAGCATTGCTGTCTGCCCTACATGGAGCTGCCGAAGGAGGTACACAGACTCCTCACGCAGGGCAGCAGGGGACACAGGGGCAGGGGGTGCGGTGCCTGGCACGAAGGAGACACCTACACTGACCGCACACACCACAGTGAGTACAGCACATTACGGAGCAAGCCCTGGCATCCTTAGTTGAACATTGCCTGAAGTCCTCACACAGATTCGGGGAAGCCAATTGTCAGTCTGATGGTCAACCATGGGACTCACACCCCTCCTGCCCTTGCACCCATCTGTCTGGTGCCTGTCTGATGGTAAGACCCCAGTGTGGACACATGCACCACCTACACAGTTGTTGGACATTGCAGGGAACACGGTGAAGTATGTGAACATGCACACATCACATCTCTTGCCACTGAGTCAGTGCAGGTGTCCGGATAAAGGGATGGCCAGAGTCTAATTAGAAATGCATGTGATGCATACCAGCACCAGACACCATGATGCACCCATGTCCGGATAGTCAATGCCACAATGGGGTGCATGTTGCACATGTCACTCCCCTGCAGGATCAGTCCCAGGAAGTTTAATGCCATGACACAGGAATGCGTGCAAAGTCATACATTACTGTCTCAAGTCACATGTCCATGGCAGCCAGCCAACAACAGTCTGCACTGTGTCACAATCCGAGGGCATGGGGAATGCAAGTTATGTGACTGACAAGTGCACATGTCCATCCCCCAAAAACCACTTCATCTGTACTACCATTTGTCCACGTCATACCAACTGGACATATGGGGGACATGAAACACAACTCTCTGAACATGAGCACCTCACAGTGTGCTGTGAATGTAAATACAGCTGCCTGAAAGTCACAGTCGCAAACACCTGTGTGCACAGTCAAGTGATCAGACACCTATAAGTCACAGAAGTATCGTCTATCATGGTCACATCTCAGATGGCATGCTGAGACCTAACCGATAAACATACCAGTAGTCCTGACAACGAAGACACAGCACAATGAGACAGAGGCAGACACCTGAGGGTACATTTCACTGATCACAACATGCCAGATGATACACGGGAGTGGGAGTACAGAGTGTATTGTATGCCCTGGAGTAGGCATGACTGTCCAGCTCCACCTGTAAGAGGGATGAGTCCTGGACAGTAGGCAGGTGGCTAAGCATGTGTGACACACTGGATACACATACTCCTGAGGCCCAAATATTGTTCCCACCAGCAGCATGGGTGTGTGCCAAATTCCCCAGGGACATGTGGTGAGTCAGAGCAGCAAGCGGACCACATATCAAAGTTACACCCAGATCACATGTCAGAACTTAGGCATTGTGTAAGCAATTGTCCCACCCATGAATCGCACAACATAGTCACGGGAACAAATGCTGTCCCCACCTTGAGCAAAGCAAAATGCAATGACACAGTCCCCAAATGACACAATTTCCTGACTATAAGGGCCACACATATGCGTATCAGAGGAGAAGTGGGCATGTCACAAATGAGGGACATGGGTCCTGGACCACATGACTGATGTACTGTGGAAGTTTAACCAGGCCAGAGGAGGGCACATAGCATGTCAGACAAAGTGCACAGTGCAGTCATGGACTCACCCCCTCCTTGCTGCTGTCTGTCCTTCAGCTGCCCATCCAGGTTAGGGAAGACCACCGCCAGGATCCTGAGCTTGTGGGGGGTCAGGGTCCGGTGTCCGCCCCTCCTGCGATGAGGCAACAGCTTCAGCTGGACCTTTGCGATCCTCCGGGTCCAGCCACGAAGGTCCTGCCACCTCTTTTGGCAGTTGCGGATCCTGCGCCTGTAGACCCCCATGGATCTTACTTTCCGGGCGATGGTCAGCCAGATGTCCTGCTTCTGGTGGGCATCAACCTGTGAGGATGACAAAGTGAAAAGGCCATTACTACACATGCAACATATACGTGCATCACACAGTTGGATATACATGTCTCAATCACAGGGGCATATGATGTACAGAGGCAGTGCAACAATGGCTATGAACAGTTTGCCAGCAGTCACTACATGGTATCATTGCATGGGAAGTAAACCTAGTTGGAATGCACTGTTACTGCACTGTACCAGTTCAGTGCATGTAACTACACACTTTGGGGTGTGACAACTACTCAGTGGGCATGCTAGCCAGTGGTGTGCACACTGAAAGTCCTGCTAGTCAGACAACATGCACAATTAGTGATGCAGTGGACAGCACACTCACCTGCTCCCCTGGTTTCCCATACAGCTTGCTGTACTGTGGAAGGAGGCTGTCCAGCAGGGCCTGGTTCTCCTCAAGGCTGAAGGCTGGGGCTCTCTCCACAGTATGTGCCATTGCAGGAGCCAGAGGATGCATAAACAGCAGCAGTGTTGGTGGCAGATGTCGTCCTGGAGCATGTAGTGCAGGCAAGTGAGCTCTCAGGGGAACAGCCAGCATTATATGTGTGCTGCAGAGGCAGATACTGTCCCATGTGTCCAAAGTGATAGGTCCAAGTCGTTTGCATCTTCTGAATCTGACCAATCCATGGAATAGCAGCACTAATACACGCCCACAGCATCCTTCAAATCTTCAACTTCATGACACCCATGATTTTGCAACATTGTTGTGGCTGGCCAACTGAATTCACTGCATCAGACTCGTTGGAGCTTCGAAAACGCGTCCGTTGCCATGCCAGGCCCCAGCCAATGTGTGCGCACCATTCGGTCCATTGCTGTACAATGCGTACCCGGGATCCAACGCGTACCCGCTCACATTGAATGCAATGGGCCGGAAGGGCACACCGATCGGTCCATTGCAGTTCAACGCGTACCCGGGATCCAACGCGTACCCGCTCACATTGAATGCAATGGGCCAGCCGGGCACACCGATTGGTCCATTGCTCTACAACGCGTACCCGGGATCCAACGCGTACCCACTCACATTGAATGCAAAGGGCCGGCCGGGCACACCGATCGGTCCATTGCTCTACAACGCGTACCCGGGATACAACGCGTACCCGCACATATTGAATGCAATGGGCCGGCCGGGCACACCGATCGGTCTATTGCAGTTCAACGCGTACCCGGGATACAACGCGTACCCGCACACATTGAATGCAATGGGCCGGCCGGGCACACCGATCGGTCCATTGCAGTTCAACGCGTACCCGGGATACAACGCGTACCCGCTCACATTGTATGCAATGGCCAATGCGTGCGCACCGATCGGTCCATTGCTGTACAACGCGTATTGCGGATACAACGCGTACCCGCTCACATTGTATGCAATGGCCAATGCGTGCGCACCGATAGGTCCATTGCTGTACAACGCGTCCCTGTACAAGTCACTGGCATATGTCACCATGCCTGTCACAGGTGAACATATGCCAGCCACATATACTTCCCAGGGAGTGAGGGGCACACCTACAACACCACAGCCTGTCCACACTGTATCCTAAGGCATGTAAGGCTGCATTACCTGTTCCGTGTATGGGGTCAACATGTTGTTTTTTGGGTGGCACTTGGGGGCAGCCACTCCCAGGCTGTGCACGTGTTAATGGGGACAGAATCCTTGGTGTGTTGTGCACATGAACACTGTGGTGTGCAACTGTTCATTTCAGGGCATGTGGCATGGTCACATTTCACGGTTGTGTATGTGTATGTCATGTCACATACCCCCTGAGTCCCATATGGGATGGGATGTACGTCCCAGGGTGACCCATTGCCACAATTGTGATGGCCCTCCACAGTCTGTGTGCATGTTGTGTTTACAATGTCTCTGATTCCATGTGCACAATGGGAGACAGTCTCCACATCCACGTTGTTTGTGCATGGACTTTGATGTTGTGCGTGTGTGTGTCACAGACATCCATGTCTGTCCTGCCGCGGCAACAGGGACCACTACCTGTGGGGGTCATGGTTGTTTAGCTGTGGTGTATTCATGATGCACCATGTCATGCCAGTGTCCATGTGGCAATACAGGGGCCCTGGGAATCTACCTGTCGATGAACTGTGATGCCTGGGGCACATCTGTCCTCACATGTCACTGTGGTGTGTGTTTGGAACGTGACAGCAGTACATGGGTACTGTGACACAGCCTAATGATATCCCATAGCACAACCTGGGACTTGTTGAGGACACATGTTGAACTGTGATGTTAGATGTTAGCCATGTAGGTGCCATACATGTCCTTACGGAACAGCACACGCATCATGTACTTGTGTCTCGTAATGATGTATCATGTGATATTGAGTCTGGTTTATGCCTCATATGTGGGGTGACTGACAATCTTTCTTTCTTCACCTATGCACTGCAGGGCACCAGCTGTCCATCGGCCATTCCCTGACCTTACAACAGTGGTTGAACGGGACTGCATCCGACGGTACCGCTTCACCAGGCCACTGATTGAGGAATTGACGGTGCGGTTGGCCCCACATTTGCAACCTGGCCGGACATACCCTACAGCGCTGACCCCCAAGGTGAAGGTGATGGCAGCCCTACACTTCTTTGCCACCGGTACCTTTCAACACACTGTGGCGTCTGCTGGTGGGATGTCACAGACCATGTTCAGCCGGGTGCTCCGCGATGTTTTGGAGGCTATGTTGAGATACCTGACCCAGTACATCTATTTCCCTAGACTTCAACAACTCACTGACGTGAAGAGTGACTTCTATGCCCTGGGGAGGATACCGCATGTCATTGGCTCCATTGATGGGACACATGTGGCTTTGGTACCACCACAGGCCCAAGAGCAGGCATACAGGAACCGCAAACACTACCATTCGGTCAATGCACTGGTGGTATGTCTTGCGGATATGAGCATCTCACAGGTCTGTGCCCGTTTCCCCGGTTCTGCACACGATGCCTACGTGATGAGGAGTAGTCGCATCCCGAGGATGATGTCACAGATGCGGAACCAGCGTGCCTGGCTTGTTGGTGTGTACTGACTTTGTAGCATTGTGTGTGTTCTGCAATGTAGTGTTCCACCCTCTTTTCCAAATCAGCTAATGTGCAATTGTCTGTATGTAGGTGACTCCAGATACCCCAACATGCCGTGGTTGTTGACGCCCCTCAGGAACCCTGTGACACCAGCCCAGATGCGCTACAATGAGGCACATGGTCGGACCAGGAGAGTGATTGAGCGGACATTTGGTCTCCTGAAGAGCCGCTTCCGCTGCCTAGATAAGACAGGTGGGGCCCTCCCATATGCCCCAGCAAAGGTGTGCAAGATTGTCATCGTCTGCTGCATGCTACACAACTTGGCAGTGCGGAAGGAGTTGCCTCTCATCCTGGATGACAATGACCAACATCCGCCACCTGTGGAGGATCCTGGGCTGGACCACGATGCCAGTGATGATGATGATGATGAGGGTGATGTCCGCACACAGCTCATCACCAACTTCTTCAGCTGAATGTGAGTATCCAGGGATGTTATGTCAATGATGTGAGTTTGCATGATATGTGTTGGTGGTGCTGTGGTGCTGTTTGAGTGTGTCCATGTGCTACTTGACTGGATGCGTGCAGCGATGTGTCCTTACAGGTAGTCTGTACTCCACAACAGTGTTGACATGCTAACTTGGTTCTGGGTGGGTATCTTGTGACTTGTATTGGGCATGAATATTGCAGTTCTGTCCTGTTCTTCAGTGCATTTGACTGTGTGTCATTTCTGTCCTTCACAGGGTACTTTCAGAGTTGTTTGGTCAACTGTGATCCCCCGACACCGTGAATCAACTTCCAGGGTGGTAGCTGTCGTTTCCCTACAGGTGATGTGCGCCACACCCATGGACTTCCTTTCTTCTACACTTGTTGACTGTGTGCCCATGCCAGGTGGGATCACCTTGCATCTGTAGTGGTTACAACATGTTGCAAATGTGTAATAAACCTGTGCTTCACTTTGTGATGTGCGTTGTCTGTGGTCACACATCTGACTGACATTTGCTTACTGCACCAGTGGGCTAGTTAACACAGACTGTGAATAGGTGTTGGGTCTGTGCATTGCACCGTATTTCCCGGCAACATCAGAGTAGGCGATGAGTCAGATGGCCCTGGTGTGTATGTGTTGTGTAGCCCTGGTGGTGTGTCTCACTCATATGTGTCACGTCGCCATGACTCACATGCCGGTGTTGTACTTGCTGTAGCAGTTAGCATGCACAGTGTCATTTCACAGATCATCATCTCCACTTCAGAAACAACGTTGGAATCACAACAGAGGCAAGTATGGTGTATTAGTTAGTTTATTGACATACATGTGTGAGTATAGTGCACAGGATGGTGGGTGCTGTACATTGTTATTGTAATCCAAAGTTCCTAGATGATTTGGAAGTCCTGATAGCAGAAATGTCCTGAGTAAAGTCCACAGTCATCTGATACATTGGTCCAACTTGAGCTCCCCATGTCATGTGGGAGAGTTGTGTTGCATTCGACAGGGTGAAGAGTTTGGGCACAAAGGTGATTTTCCAGAACAGGTGTTGGCTTCCTGGGGGTTGTGCATGGCCATCAGCCTCTCAGTTGTCCTTCCTCGGACGACCCCTCTTCTTTGGGGGGGGACCCTCAAGTGCAGGATGCTGCGGTGCAGGGGACTCTCCGCCAGAGTCATCCTCCCTCCCTGTGGCATTTGCAGTTGTTGCAGCACCAAATGTTGTGGGCACACAGGGAGGTGTTGACATGTTGGTGCAAATCTGGCAGAGGCATTGTAATATGTCCCTATGCACCGCCGTCTGTTCTTGCACTGTGTCCCACTTGGACTCCATGCGGGACATGTGTAAGTCCAAGCGGGCATGATGGGCAGCCTGCTGCTGTTGAATGTCCCTGAGGATCCCCACTACCTGGCTGAACTCTCCGGTGCTAGTCTGATACGCATCAGCTATGCGTACCAGTTGTGGGTCATCATGCAGTCCAGACCCCTCTGCAAGCAGCGACCTATGTCTACCACCCCTCCCACCACCCCTGGCGACACGTGAAGGACCTGTGGTGGCACGCACAGGTGACCCTGGGCCCCCTTGGGGGTTGTTGCTGGTGTTGGTGTCCGTAGCTCCACGTTGGGCCGGGGTCCGTGTGCTGTTGGTGGTGGTGGTCCTTGGTCTGTCCGTGTCGGCAGGGGTGGTCTGTGTGTTGGCAGTTGTTGGAGGGGTGGGTGCAGGGGTGCAGCTGGTGGTCCTGCTGGTGCTGCATGATGACTCACTGCGGAGGTGCCAGGTAGGTCTTCGTCATCCGAGGTGGGCAGAGGCTGTTCCACACCAGTGAGCTCAGTGTCCCCCGGAGCCTGGGACAGGGACTCCTCAGCATCTGCTGCTGTGTCCCCATCATCACCTGTATTTGGAAGAGACACACAATGTATGTAATGTTTCTACAGGCATCAATGGTTCAAACACCTGACAGTTGTGACTGTACCTCTGGATGCGGGCCTGTACATTGCATTGTCCTAAGTTGTCACAGTCAGCTGTTGATATTGGTGTAGCGCATTGTCCTGACAACATGAAGCATTTCAATGTGAATGTTGAGGTGTGTGCATGGCCAGCATTGGTGGTATTTGGTTGACATCCGGACATCTTTCTCCCTCCAGCAAAGTTATCCCACCATGAAGCATGCCACCCTTGCAGTGGGTGCAGGTTGACTCTCATGATGTCAGTCAGTGGTGTCCTGCTGTTGGTTGGTGGCCAGTTCCCATCAGTGCCTTGTGCTCCCTACAACAGAGCACCAGTGTCAGACATCTTTGATGGGGCTTTCCACTCTCTGTGAGGTGTGCATGCTTCAGTGTGAGCTTGCTGGGCCATGTGGTTTGGGGATGTTGAGCTGTGACTACCACTCCCATCATGCTATTGCCTCCACCCCCCTTCCCAGCATGCCCATACTTCCTTCCTTTTGAGTGTACTTCACAGTGTGTGGGTGTGACAGCAATGGCAAGATGGCTGACAGTGGTGTCCTGCTGTTGGTTGGTGGCCAGTTCCCAGCATGGCCTTGTGCTCCCCACAACAGAGCACCAGTGTCAGACATCTTTGATGGGGCTTTCCACTCTCTGTGAGGTGTGCATGCTTCAGTGTGAGCTTGCTGGGCCATGTGGTTTGGGGATGTTGAGCTGTGACTACCACTCCCATCATGCTATTGCCTCCACCCCCTTCCCAGCATGCCCATACTTCCTTCCTTTTGAGTGTACTTCACTGTGTGTGGGTGTGACAGCAATGGCAAGATGGCTGACAGTGGTGTCCTGCTGTTGGTTGGTGGCCAGTTCCCAGCATGGCCTTGTGCTCCCCACAACAGAGCACCAGTGTCAGACATCTTTGATGGGGCTTTCCACTCTCTGTGAGGTGTGCATGCTTCAGTGTGAGCTTGCTGGGCCATGTGGGGGGGATGTTGAGCTGTGACTACCACTCCCATCATGCTATTGCCTCCACCGCCCTTCCCAGCCTGCCCATACTTCCTTCCTTTTGAGTGTACTTCACTGTGTGTGGGTGTGACAGCAATGGCAAGATGGCTGACAGTGGTGTCCTGCTTTTGGTTGGTGGCCAGTTCCCATCATGGCCTTCTGCTCCCCACAACAGAGCACCAGTGTCAGACATCTTTGATGGGGCTTTCCACTCTCTGTGAGGTGTGCATGCTTCAGTGTGAGCTTGCTGGGCCATGTGGTTTGGGGATGTTGAGCTGTGACTACCACTCCCATCATGCTATTGCATCCACCCCCCTTCCCAGCATGCCCATACTTCCTTCCTTTTGAGTGTACTTCACTGTGTGTGGGTGTGACAGCAATGGCAAGATGGCTGACAGTGGTGTTCTGCTGTTGGTTGGTGGCCAGTTCCCAGCATGGCCTTGTGCTCCCCACAACAGAGCACCAGTGTCAGACATCTTTGATGGGGCTTTCCACTCTCTGTGAGGTGTGCATGCTTCAGTGTGAGCTTGCTGGGCCATGTGGTTTGGGGATGTTGAGCTGTGACTATCACTCCCATCATGCTATTGCCTCCACCCCCTTCCCAGCATGCCCATACTTCCTTCCTTTTGAGTGTACTTCACTGTGTGTGGGTGTGACAGCAATGGCAAGATGGCTGACAGTGGTGTCCTGCTGTTGGTTGGTGGCCAGTTCCCAGCATGGCCTTGTGCTCCCCACAACAGAGCACCAGTGTCAGACATCTTTGATGGGGCTTTCCACTCTCTGTGAGGTGTGCATGCTTCAGTGTGAGCTTGCTGGGCCATGTGGTTTGGGGATGTTGAGCTGTGACTACCACTCCCATCATGCTATTGCCTCCACCCCCTTCCCAGCATGCCCATACTTCCTTCCTTTTGAGTGTACTTCACTGTGTGTGGGTGTGACAGCAATGGCAAGATGGCTGACAGTGGTGTCCTGCTGTTGGTTGGTGGCCAGTTCCCAGCATGGCCTTGTGCTCCCACAACAGAGCACCAGTGTCAGACATCTTTGATGGGGCTTTCCACTCTCTGTGAGGTGTGCATGCTTCAGTGTGAGCTTGCTGGGCCATGTGGGGGGGATGTTGAGCTGTGACTACCACTCCCATCATGCTATTGCCTCCACCCCCTTCCCAGCATGCCTATACTTCCTTCCTTTTGAGTGTACTTCACTGTGTGTGGGTGTGACAGCAATGGTAAGATGGCTGACAGTGGTGTCCTGCTGTTGGTTTGTGGCCAGTTCCCAGCATGGCCTTGTGCTCCCCACAACAGAGCACCAGTGTCAGACATCTTTGATGGGGCTTTCCACTCTCTGTGAGGTGTGCATGCTTCAGTGTGAGCTTGCTGGGCCATGTGGGGGGGATGTTGAGCTGTGACTACCACTCCCATCATGCTATTGCCTCCACCCCCTTCCCAGCATGCCCATACTTCCTTCCTTTTGAGTGTACTTCACTGTGTGTGGGTGTGACAGCAATGGCAAGATGGCTGACAGTGGTGTCCTGCTTTTGGTTGGTGGCCAGTTCCCAGCATGGCCTTGTGCTCCCCACAACAGAGCACCAGTGTCAGACATCTTTGATGGGGCTTTCCACTCTCTGTGAGGTGTGCATGCTTCAGTGTGAGCTTGCTGGGCCATGTGGTTTGGGGATGTTGAGCTTTGACTACCACTCTCATCATGCTATTGCCTCCACCCCCCTTCCCAGCATGCCCATACTTCCTTCCTTTTGAGTGTACTTCACTGTGTGTGGGTGTGACAGCAATGGCAAGATGGCTGACAGTGGTGTCCTGCTGTTGGTTGGTGGCAGTTCCCAGCATGGCCTTGTGCTCCCCACAACAGAGCACCAGTGTCAGACATCTTTGATGGGGCTTTCCACTCTCTGTGAGGTGTGCATGCTTCAGTGTGAGCTTGCTGGGCCATGTGGGGGGGGGGGGGATGTTGAGCTGTGACTACCACTCCCATCATGCTATTTCCTCCACCCCCTTCCCAGCATGCCCATACTTCCTTCCTTTTGAGTGTACTTCACTGTGTGTGGGTGTGACAGCAATGGCAAGATGGCTGACAGTGGTGTCCTGCTTTTGGTTGGTGGCCAGTTCCCAGCATGGCCTTGTGCTCCCCACAACAGAGCACCAGTGTCAGACATCTTTGATGGGGCTTTCCACTCTCTGTGAGGTGTGCATGCTTCAGTGTGAGCTTGCTGGGCCATTTGGGGGGGGGATGTTGAGCTGTGACTACCACTCCCATCATGCTATTGCCTCCACCCCCCTTCCCAGCTTGCCCATACTTCCTTCCTTGTGACTCTGCTTCCCTGTGGGGTAGTGTGCCTGTGCTGAATGGATGGCTGACAGTGTTGTCCTGGCGTTTGTTTGGCTACAAGTCCCACGTGTGTCACTGTGCTTCCCACAGCATGACCCAGGGTGGTTGTTCTTTGTAGGATAATTAATTTTAGTGTGAGGCAATGCATTTTCCCAGGTGAGTTGTGTGTAGTTTGTGTTAGGGGTGTGTGTGGGAAGAGCTGCTGGTAACTATGGTCATAGCTGTGAGTCCTCCTTCCCACCCAGCCAGATATCCCACCATGGAACGTGCTTCCATTGCAGGGAGTGCAAGTTGGCTTTCAGGATGTCAGTCAGTGGTGTCCTGCTGTTTGTTGGTGCCCAGTTCCCAGCAGGGCCTTGTGCTCCCCACAGCAGTAGCCAGTGTCAGCCATCTTGTCAGTTGTTTTCCACTCCCTGTGATGTGAGCATGGTTCAGAGTGGTGTTGATGGGCGTATTGTGAGGGTGGGCAATATCTGTGACTACAACTCCCATGATGCTATTGGCTACACTGACTTGACCAGCATACACAGAATTCCTTCCTTTCTGTGGGATTCCCTGTGTGGTGGTTTTGTAGTGGTGGCTACATATCTGACAGTGTTTGTTGGTTATATTTGTGCCACTGCCTAGCTTTATTTGTTGTAGGGTTTGTACATGTCATGACACAGTTACATATCACTATGAGATGGCATGTATTGTGTTTATCTGACTGACATACACATCTTGGGATGATTCTGGTTTTGTTGCTGTGGATTTGCTAAGGGTGCATGGTTTGACTATCCCCTTGACAGTGATGTGTGTGTGTTGTCACACAATATTGGGTATATTGGTTGTGTACTCACCAGGCTCTGGGATGTTTTCTAGTCCATATACGCTCACTGGTGGTAGGATGGCCCGCACCTTCTCCTCCCAGGGCCTGAGGTATACTGGTTTGGCAGGAGGGCCACTGCCGGTGTGTTGGCTCAAGAGGTAGTCCTTCTTCAGTAGGTCCCTGACCCTCCTGCGCACGTCATACCACCTGTTCTGGATGTCTTCCTTTGTGCGCAAACATGGTGATTGTGCGTTCACCCTGTCGACGATCCTCACCCACATCTTGGTTTTCTGCGACATGGGGGTCTGTTGGACCAGTGTACCAAACAGCTGTGGCTCCACCCTGAGGATCTCATCTACCAGGACTTCCAATTCACTATCTAGGAACTTTGGATTCTTCTTTAGGGGCATGGTGATGGGTGGTGGTGGTGAGTGATGTGTGTGGGGGTGTGCAAGTGAAGGTGTGTGAGTGTGTGTTTTGCTGGGTGTATGTGAGGGTGCTATTTGTTGAGGTGCTGATGGTGTGTGGCTTGTGTGATGGATGAGCTGTGAGTGTGTGTGTGGTTGCTGTCTGTTGGTGTTGAGTGCTGGCAGGTAATTTGAATTTGCAAAGGATCATGGTAGGGATTTGTGTCCTTTATATGGGTGGAGTTGTGGGTGTGTCTTTGTTCCCTGTTTCCCCCCCCCCAGTATTTATTGCCTTTGTAATTGCTTGTTTGGCCTTTTTTTGTGTGTTTTTCCCTTTGTACTTTTTGTGCATGTAGGAGACGTTCTTCTGACCCTGCAGTTGTCTCGTGCGAGCTTCTCCGATTCGTTCGCGCCGTGTTTGTGCTGTTTTCTGTGCTGCGTACGCGTCGGTCGCGGTGTATTGAGTTGCTTCGGCTCACAGTTTTGTATGCGTGTCGGTCATACGGCTTGGGCTCCGTGCGACTCGGTCGTGTTTTCCACGCGTTGCATCGTACTTTGCGGGTCGGAGTTCGCGGGTACGTTTCGTTCGGGATTCTTCCTGGTGCGTGTCGGTCGGTTCGATTCGTGTGCTTTTCCGGCCGGATAGCTGTTTTCCGCGCGGTTCGGTCGTTCGTATTGTGTTCCGTACGAGTCGGTCGGATTTTGCACGCTTTTCATCGTACTTTGCGGGTCGGGCTGCACCGGTACGTGTCGGTCGGAATGAATTCCGGCTCCGAGTCGGTCGGTACGTTTTCCGGCCCGAATCGGAATCGGCCCCTGTGTGTTATTATCTAATTTAATTAAACAAAACAATGCACAATGTGACATACATGTTCAGAAAACTAAAGTAAAATTGCACTGTTTAACATCACAGATGCAGCTGCGCAGGAGACAGAGGAAAGTGAAGGCGATGACACCCTGGAGACTCAGGCACAGTCAGGAGAGGAGACACAAGTGGCCCCCGAAACCCCAATACCTGCACCCACAAGACGCAGGACCACAGTGCCACCACTACCTGCCATGGACGTAGAGGAGGAGAGCCAACCTGATCCCCAGACATCCCAGGTTGGGCGTACCCCCACACCAAAACCCCATTCACAAGTGCGGTGCAGCAGTGTCCAAAACCGGAGGTGCAGGTCAAGGGCACATATGGGATCTGCAGAAGATGATAGTCCAAATGTCTGGGGTGAGCTGGAGAGCCACATGCTGAGGGTGCAGCGCCTGCAAGGCAAGAACATGCGTTTAATGCAGGCACAACTTGGTACAATTTCTACTAACATGGCAGACAAGAGGGACTGCTTTAGGGAACTCACTACAGCAGTGGTGGAGGGACATAGACAGACAAATGAAGCCATACAAGAGCTATGCAGGGTGATGCAGGCAGACCAGGTGTCCCAACACAGAAGGCATCACCAATTCTTAGGACGCTTAGATGGCTACACTAGAGCCATCAACTGGCTGAGCACTAACACAGCTCTGCTGTCCCGTCGTTCGGTGGCCATGCAGGTAGAAATGAGCCATTGCTGTGGGGATGTGGCCAGGGGACTCATCCAGGTCACCAATGCAGTGGAGCAATTTCAGACTGCTTCTTCTGAGGGCAGCAATGTACTGGGTGGAGGGGAGAGTGAGTAGGCATCCAGCCTCAGTAGTCTCTTGGCACCAGTGACCACACGCAGGAGACGCAATAATAGGAGTACTACAGCATCAGAAGGCTCCACAAGGGATGTGACAGAGCCCACAGAAAGGCGTTTGGGAGTGCGTGGCTGCAAAAAGTAGTGTGGCGTTGAGAGACAAACTCACATATGGTGATTTAACCATTATCATGCCATTTGTCTTGGCTGACATACAAGTTCAATGACAATGTCATGTTGTGTTATTTTTACACTCACATTGCTAGTGAGCACCCAGTATGTGTGCATTAACACTACCACATGTTATTCATTATAAACATCCGCTACAGTTAAAGCATGCAGTGTCTTGTCTCATCATTACCCACCTTAAAAAGAATGCTCTGTTATTTCAGCACGTCTCTGTCTCCCCTCTGCTAAGCTCGCACCAGCTGCGGCTTGTGGTGGTTGCCCTGGCTGGGTGTCTTCCTCAGGCTCACTGTCAGGCTCGCTGTCAGACAGTTCCAGGGGTATGCCTCTCCTAGTAGCAATGTTGTGCAACATGGCACAAGTGGCCACAAATCTGCAGCAGGTATCCGGTCGGTACTGCAATGCCCCGCCAGTCTTGTGGAGGCAGCAGAACCTACTTTTTAGTAGGCCAAAGGTGCGCTCTATGACGTTTCGAGTGGAGGTGTGCGCTGCATTGTAACGCTGCTCACTTGGGGTACTTGGGTTGAGGTATGGTGTCAGGATGTAAGAGCGCACGGCATATGCGCTGTCACCTACAGGGTAGTAAGCAACAGGTTACTCACTGATATGTACGATCACCATTTGCCCAGAGTATGCAAGACATTGTAACATATGTTTACCAAGCAGGTATCCTTCGCCAAATTCACCCCCAAGGAGACGAGTGTGTATGCCACTGAGTCTGAATTCTTGTGGGTTTGAGGGAAAGCTAATGTGGTGGTGTATCCTACTCAACATGGCGTCAATGAAAGATTTAAAAAAGCGCGATAGGGCACTTTGTGACACCGCTTCAGCTACAGCTACTACACCCTGGAAGCTACCTGACGCTAGGAGGTGCAGGTTGGCAGACATTCATGGTATTCAACAGGAGAATCTGGTTGCAGTCAGTCAGTGCAGATCTGCAAGGCCACTGGAGGTACTGCATGGTACGAGTTGGAAGCAGTGGTGTCTCAGAAGGGTGACGTCAGACGCTGCAACTCCGAGAGCCGAGCCGAGCAGCAAGCAAGCGGAGAGGAGCGGAGGGGGCATCCCAGCCCTCCAGACCCAGCAGCGGGGCCTGGACCTTGAATTGGAGCTGGATTGGACCGGAAAGGTGCGGGAGCCCAGCCGCCCAGCTGCCCTGCCACCCCGCCGCACTCTGAGCCCCTCGGGGAGCCGTTTTGAGCCACGCTCGGCACTGGGAGATGCCTCGCTCTTGACGACCTGGTCCCCTGCGGAGAGTGAGGTGAGCGGCGTGACCGTTAACAGAGGGTGACCGCGGGGGTGATTTAAGGTCATCTTAAGGCAGCCAGCACTTAATAACCCTCAGCTCTTCTTAGCTCTTCTCAGCCTCAGCAGCCGCTTCTTGGCACAGTATTGTGGCGCAATTGGTAAATTGCGGCTGCTTTAACAACATGCTGCTTTGGGTCACAACAATATCAAAACACTGCGAATGGTCTCAATTCCTTCGAACTTAAGACTGCATTTACTGGACGGTTAGTGAATGTCCAGGAGGTAGGAGAGAGTTGCAGGTGGCTAATCCCCAAGTACAGTTATCCTGTTGCCCTGAACCTCAGTCGTCGTCGCAGCAGAAGTTCCAGGGAGCTCAGCCGCCCCAAGAGAGTGCCCCTTGACAGCCCTATGGAGGTGGCCCAGACAGTCTGGGTGTGGCTCGTGGGGGCTAGGGGCACCCCGCTTCTGCCCTACTGTTGTTTTCTCTGCAAGTCAGTTTGCCACCCAGCCTCGTTATTTCAGCAGCTTTAGTACAAAGCAAAACATACAGTCAACAGGCAAAATATATTCAACCTCAGCGTGTGCTGTCTCACCCGACCCTGAAGGGTCAGAAGGGTCAGAAGGGGCTGAAGGGGCAGTTTAGCGAAGCTGGTGGGAGCAAGGAGCGCACAAGGAAGGGAGCGAAAAGAAAGGGTAACAAAACCCCATTACCCTGCTCACTCGGGAGCTGAAGAAGAATTCTCAAAAGGAAACCGAACTGTCAAAAGGGGATGGAAGCAGATGAGAGCACGCTTATACGTTCCACAATAAGGGTCACAAGAAGCACGGCCCAGCTCCTCAACCAGGAGCCGAAAACAGTGAGTTCCCCCCAACATCCCCCCCAACAAGGGCTCATTACTCATTATTTCCAAGCATCAGGTAGCCCACCACCCCTGGACAAGTCCTCTGAAAGGGTCGATGAGGCTACAGTGCTTAACCCCCAAGCACTGGAGTCCAACCCGGTGCATATGGAACCGTCCCTCACTGGAAACTCCACTCTTGGGCAAGGAATCAGCCTGCTTTTCGGTGACGGGGACCAGGAACAGGATGCACGGGAACAGAAAGCACTGGTCCAGCCCCCTCTCAGCGGGCGTCAAGTGGCAAATGAGGCAAAGAAAAGTAAACACTGCTATGAAAAGGCCAAGGAAACTGTGCCCTGGAGGCCCCCGCAGTACACAGAATCCGTAGAAATCGATAGGAAGCCAAATGATACGGCAAATGGCCTTTTATTGACCGAAACCCTGATTCACTGGCATCAGGATGAAGACAAAACCGAGGACAATGAGGGTAAAGAATCAGCGCGAACCACCCCATGAACCACCCCGCGATCAGTTACAACTACCTCATTCATTGATTGCCAACTATCCGACTCACCAGAGACAGGTGACCTCACCGATTCCTTTCTACAAAAATTAGAACTTACAATAGAAAGGACCTTGGACCTTACCCCAAAATTCATTGGGAGAAGGGAAGAGGCAAAAGATCCTCGAGCGGGGGGGCAGCTAACAACAGGCCAGGGAGACCAAGAAGATGACCTCCATTTGAAAACCATCAGAGAAGCACAAAAGTCAATAGCCAAGGCTCTGATTTGGCAGTCAACAAAAATGGAGGTCCAAATTGATCTTTTACAATCAATAGCCCAATGTCTAGCGAACCAGGGCAATATGCTGGCAAAATTGGAGGCAACAATCATCCACAATTAGGCCATGATAGCCCGCGCAAGCTCATGTGCCAATATTATAGAAAAGTGGGCAGAGCTGCCGGAAATATTGGGGGACATAGTAGCGTTAGCCAAGAGCAAGGGGGACCCACTGACAACACTCGGATCCCTTAAGCCAATGGTAGGGGACAAACACCCAATGGCATTTAAAGGAGAACATAGCCCAGCCATGGGCCTAGAATCAAAGGACTCCGAGGATGAGAGAAGAAGCTCAAAGCTCACGGCATCTCCAATTAGGAGCGACAGCAAGGAAGGCCCGGAAAGTCCGGACACAAAGGAAGGAGTAGAGTTGAAGGAGACCATCGAGGGGGCAGCTGGAGCAAGGACAGATGCCCTCTTATCTAGGAAGGCAAAGAAAAAGATGAAAAAACAGATGAAGAGATCAAAAATGAAAAGAAGACCAATCATGCCGGCAATGCTGAACAGCCATGGACCTGAGGGGAAAAGCAACTTAAGGCCACTTTACGCAATCTTCAACTTTAAACAGCAGTACAGGACCCGGGGAACCTCAGAAGACAAAGCAGAAGAAACAGATGCTCCAATGCAACCAAGCAGGCATCATGCGGCCCAACAACCAACAGGGCTAATACCTGTCCCTGGCCAGGAGGCAACACACAGGGTCAGCCTGGGAAAGGAGGACGCCTGCACACAAACAAGGTCTCATGACCCATTGAGACCGGAGGCTCAGAAAGGCCCGAAGGAGCACACCACACTCACTTTGATGGAGCAGAAGCAAACAGAATGTTGGACCGGAGGTACAAACGGGTCTGGTGTCGAACAACAGTGGCGAATTTCCAACAATCCCCCTCCAAGCCTGGGTCCATGTAGCCCGAGCTCTGGGGGGGCCACGCAATTACGGGTCGCACAACACCCCAAGGAAACGCCCACAATACATGAGGTGGTGCTCACCCCGAGGTATTATATGGAAGGCCCTTACGACATCCTAAACAGATCCAACATCCTCCGACTTTTTGGACACATTGCGTCCTTGTCCCAGATCACATCGGAAAACCTGGAGTGGGTAAAGTTCAAAAGGACACACGGAGATAGCCACGGCGACTCAACTCTCCTGGGATTCAGTGAACAAATCCTCCAACGGGCAGTTCTTGGTGAAGCTCAACAACTAGCTAGCTGGGGCATAGACGTAAAAGAACCCAACCAACCAAAATATCCATCCGTCCTCATACCTCATAATGAGGGGCAGGGGGCAGTATCAATTTTGAAAGGCACAAACCGCTACAGAAAGCGGGGGGAAAATATTATAGAACGTTCAAGTATACCAATAAACATTTCCATCTCTCATAGAGATAATCTGCGAAGAGTGCTATTGGGTCAAACTACGCAGGCTACAAGAGTGGATCACTGGCAACAGCATTCCTAGCCAGAGACAAATCTTTGGCTGCGTAGGAAGGAAAAGGGAGGGGCGAGAAGATCAATATCAACCACCAAATACTGACCTCCACCAAGAATTAACCCTTATTTCATGGAACATTGCAGGGCTAAGTAAAAGTGCAGGGAATAAGGAAACACAGGACTACCTTGCAAAAGGGGATATTATATGCTGCCAAGAAACTTGGACAATGACATCAACCCTCATAGACGGCTTCCACGAACATAGGGTAACTGCCACAAAAAAAAAAAAATGTGGACGCCCATCAGGGGGTCTCTCGATCTGTATAAGTCATGCCCGTAAACTTAAAATCACAGAAATTAGAATAAATTCTCCAGACTTTCAAGCTATGACAATTGACAGGCTAAGGGCAAGTAGTCAGCCGTTTCGCCTGCTGTTAATAAACTGCTATATCAATCTGGCACTGACACAAGCTAGTATGGAATCACTCATCACCATACTGGAAGAAACATTAATCAAATATGAGCATCATAATGTGATCATCGCCGGCGACTTCAACTTGAGAGGACTGGAAGGGGCCTCAGGCAAGCAAAACAAAGGGCACAAGGCTGGCTCGCTGCTCTCTCTTCTTAAAAACTTTAAACTCCACTCAACCCATTACATGAAGAAACTATGCTCACCTACGTGGCATCCTAAACCGACTTTTAGGAATATATCCACCATTGACTATAGTCTAATCAATGAGAAGTTGGCCAATAAGTTGAGGGACTTCATGGTCGATGACAGAGGGGAAAGTGACAATAGGCCTCTATGTGCAACCTTTAACTTGGGAATGAAGCCTACAGACCTCCAAAAAGTAATAGGTGAACCCACAGGAGATGAACGCTTTAGAGCACTTAAAAGAATAAAATGGACAACAAAACTCGGAAATAAAATTCAGGTGTTGGTATCAACGTGGCAAGCTCGCTTGTCGAGGGAGGCCCACCCAAAGGTGATAGGACATTGGGAAGCCCTGACGGATGATCTATGGCAGAAACTGGGGGAAAACCATTGTAAAAAAACGCTTTCCAACAAGATATCATCCCCCAAGAAGCCACGAGCACCGAAGTGCCTGAGTCAATGTAAACGCGCCCTCATGAAGGCACTTAGGGCAAAAAAGAAAAAAGGAACACCTTCAGGAGCACCTTCAGGAGCGGTTCCCATAGCTGCACTGAGATCAGCCTACAGGAAAAAAGTAGGCGAGCTCAAGAGAATGGAAACGGAACAGAAATGGCTCACAGTATTCGCCTTGATAAAGGAAAAGAACAAAAGGCAATCTATGGAGATACATCACCCGTCTGAACTCCCATTCTACGAGAAAGGAGAATAACATCGCAAGTAATGAGTGGGAAGCGTATGTAAAGGGATTATTCACCAGCGACTTACCAGCTGCCGAGTATGCCCTTCCCAAGAAGACCCTGGAAATAAGTCATGACACAGAACCCCTCTTTAAGAGCAAACAGGAAGTAGGACCAAAGACGATTTAGGGGAATGGTTTCTCAGAGCCAGAGATAACATGGATGATCAGGACAATGAGAAACGATGGGGCTCCAGGACCCAATGGGATTCCAGCCCTGGCATTTAAATACGCTCAAGCATTCTTTGCCTCAATTCTAACTCCTCTATATAAACACGCTTACTCAACGGCAATAATTCCGCAATCATGGAAAGGATCAGTGCTTTTTCCCATCCACAAAAAAGGCGATCACTCTAATCCTGCCAACTATAGGCTAGTGGCCCTGCTTGATGTAGAAGCCAAAGCCTATACGAAATTACTACTGAAAGAGTTGGAGGTTTGGGCAAACAATAACGGAATTCTCCCATTCTTTCAGACCGGGTTCAGGGCAAACAGCTCAACAATGGACAACATCATGGCCCTGGCCTACCTTTCTAAACAAGCTGTCAAAGACAGGCACTTGCCGCTGTTTTGCTGTTTCATAGATTACAGCACAGCCTTTGACAGAGTTGATAGAGGCAGACTTTGGGGATAACTGATAGCCTGGGGGTGTCCACCAAAGCTTTTGAAAGCAATCACAGCTCACTATGAGGGGACCTGGGTCCAAGTCAAGATAAGCCCCACAGCCTTATCATCAAGAGTTGAAACCAACAATGGCCTGAAGCAGGGTTGCGTCCTTACCCCATTATTATTCAATCTTTATACTGTAGATATGGGGAGTGCCCTGAAAGAGGCCAGTCTAGCTCCCCCGAGATTGGGCACGGTGAGACTGGCAATCCTCCAGTATGCTGACGATACCGTAGTGATGGATCACACCAGGGTGGGCCTCCAAAGAGCTTTAAATGAGCTGGGAAAGTACAACAAGGAAAACTGCTTGACAGTAAATCAGAGCAAAACAAAGATAATGGTATTCGGCACATATCCCCACAAAAAGCAAGCTATTTGGAAACTGGGAGACCAACAAATTGGGACTACAGCCGCTTATAACTACCTTGGGGTTTGGCTATCTGAGAGGGCTACTCCGGCAAGACACACAAAACATCTTATCGCCAAAACCAACTGCGTAATCCTTACACTGAGACGCTTAAGCCAACGCCTGTTAAGCCCAACAGCAGATCCTATGCTGAGGGTCCTCAAGGCAAAACTAATGCCGGCAGTTAACTATGGCCTTTCCCGGGAGCCTTTGACAAACTCATACCAGCCGCTCAGGTCAAAGCCCACAAGACTGTGCTGCAAGTACCCAGGCATGCAAGGAACACCAGGCTACGACTGGAATTAGGGCTTTGCAGACCAGATCTGGCCTTTCAGGGGGACCTAATTAAGTATTACATCAGGGTCCTCAAAGCCTCGAATAACACCCTTAAACATCACTTGGAAACAATCTTTAGGGAAGCGGACTCCCCATGGCACATTAAACTGGGCAAAGCACTAGGGACCCTAAATATTGAAGTTGATAGTTTGTCCCTACCTGACATTCCGCAAAAGGCCTGTTCAAATGCCATGAAGTCCGCTCCATCTCGTATGAAAAGGATCGAGCGGCACTCCGCCACAATACCATCACCACGGCACTGGATGAATCCTATACTTTGGGGAAAGCCCAACAGTACTTACGGGAAGCACTAGGGGCTCAAGCTCGCAGGAAAACTCTTTTTATGAGGCTCATGGCCCTTAAAATTTCGGATTTTAACCCAGCATGGGCACGAGAAGACGGCGCAGTCTCCTGTCGGATATGTAACTATCAAAGGGAAACCTGGCTTCACCTATTATGCTGCTGCCCTAAACTGGTCAGCGAACGACAAAGGTTGCTTAGCCCCATTTTAAGGGACCTGGGCATAAAGTCGTGTAAGGAGGCGTCAGACTGGTGTCTCTCGGAAACAAAAACATATATTCTTGCAAGAGTGGCAAAGTTTATACATTTAATTAGACAGGTTTTAGAAGCAAGTTTATAAATGTACTATCACATAGAACGGCTGTGCAAACTCGCGTGCTCTTAGAACTTCAGAGACTGTTAATCGGACTAAAAGGGGCTGGCAATCACATCAATGGGCAAAGAAGAGACAGACAGTCATTTTTAATGGGTTTTATTGCAATACTGGTGTAACATGAAATCAACCCCCCGCTCAACGGCAAAAGGGAGCTCGCAACAAAAGAGTGACTGTCGGAAACAGGGATCCCGGCATATGGATGCCCCGATGAGGGGGGAGGCAATGGGGGGGGGTGGGGGCACTGATTTTAATTGGTTTTACTATAAAGATTTTAAATAATCGAACGGTCACTAAATTACTGACTTACTTACTTACTAGGTGCAGGGAACATAGGACCTGCACATGAGTGGGTATGGCATGTGTCCTGCGAGTCTGACTCTGCAGTAGGAGATCTAATTCAGCAATCAGATCATAGATCATGTCTGCATTTAACCTATACTTGTCATAGATCTCTTCCTCTGTCTGCCCGAACAAAGTAATGCGCACTCTAAAAATGCGCTCCTCTATCCTCCTTCTTCTCTGTGCTGCTGCTCGTAGCCTCATCCTCCTCGCCATGACGTAGAGCGCTGCCATTGTGAAACATTCTGAGGCCTTCTGGGCCTGTTTAAATACTTTACCAATGTTTCCCACCTGATTTGATTGTTTTCACCTGGTTACCACCTGAATGAAAAAATCGGTATTTTACGATCGCAAAATTGCAATTTTCCACAAAATCGCAATTTGCCATTTGTCATGCATAGCTTTGCGAATCACATTTTGCGATTCGCAAATACAGACTCGGTATTTTGGAAACGGCAATTTTGCGAGTCGCAAATTTAGCGATTATCAAGTAAATTCTGCGATTTTTGTTGATGCATTGCTTAGGGCTATTTTGCAATCGCAAACTGCATTTATTAGCGATTCACAATGTTTGCGATAGCAAAATAGCTTAATGCATGTGGCCCTAAGTTCATATTGCCAGCACAGTACAGATTTTATGGAAAAGATAGCCAATGTACACTGGGAAATCACCTACCTACTCATAACACTTTACGTAAATTGATTATACTCTTGCATTCAGCACCAGTATGGCATACATGCATGAAGATAGTTCCTGAAGAAAAGACCACTGAGATTTTATTATCATTTGAATATGCTGTAATAAATGATCATATTTGTTTTGAGTCACAACATCTTTCACTTTGATGATGTCTATTGTCAACAAATTACTGGACCAGTGATGGATAACTGCTCCGTCCCCTGCTATGCAAATCTATTTGAGGTCAGGTGGCCTGGGGTGAGACAATTAGTAGTATGTGAGTTGTGAGTTTCTTTGGCCATTATACCTGGATGATTTGTTTCTGATCTGGGATGGCCAGCAAGCGGCAGCTGAGGAATGTATTAAGTCACTAGACAACCCACAATTGAACAGATTTTTCACCTATTGCATAAATAATAATCCCTTCAGTTATTCAGACCTATATGTGGAAGTGGAGGGGAATATGTGAAAGACAAGCCTGTTCCGCAGGGAGATGGTTAGCAGCAGCCTTCTCCATGCAGACAGCTTTAATCCAACTGGAAAATAAGAACCGCATACCATACGGAGAGCTATTCAAGGCTAAACATAAATATGCGACTCCAGAATTGCACCATCTGGAGGAAGCTGAATTGGTTAAGAGAATTGGGGGAAGAGGATATTCATTAAACGTAATCAAAGGAGCGATCGTTAAGGCAGCTTCCAGAAAGACACAAAATCTGATTTATAACAACAAAAAGAAAAGTGTCAATCCCCAGGAGATCAGATTTATCACCACCTATAATTGCAATTACAAACCCATTCAGAAAATCTTAGCAAAACATTAGGGTCTGAGAGTGTGATAGGAAAGAAAGTGTCTTCATGCATAACTAGCACCTGTAGTAGAGCTAGATCACTGAAGGACATTTTAGTCCACAGTAACTTTGAGACAAAACAAGATGAGGCTTGGTCCCAGAAGAAGCAAGGATTTGTCACATGTGGTCACTGTAAGGCCTGTAGCACAGTAAAAATATTGATTGCTACAAGGCAAGGTTTGTCAGAACACACCACATCAGAAAATGTTTGACATGGGCATCCAACATTTGTATATATGAGATGGAATGCTCATATGACAAGAAATATATTGCTTGAATCATTTTCCAGTTAGGAAAAGGGTCTTGGAACATTAGAGGGCCATCACTCACAATGAGGTGATATATCCTGTACCTCAACATTTGAATGAGAGATATGGAAATGGTGCAGACAAACTGTTATACATTGCCATTGACATGGCCGAACCAACCTATAGTGGGGGTAACAGAGAAGAAAAACTCAGACGTTTGGATTCATATTACATTATCCATGTAGGTACCTGTGAGAAATGGTGTTGGTGGTTGACTGGGGGTTGAGCCCGGGTCAAGCAACAATCACAATCCATTGCAAGGTGACCTACAAAACATCACTAAATCAACCTGTGCTTTAATGTGGTTTATAAAGCATTTAATATCACCCAAACAGTACATGAGTAAGAAACAACACACAATAAAATTCCAGCACCAATTTATAGAAATAGGAAATATTTTTGTCTTTAAAATGACCCCAAACCAACAAAACTCCAATGTACGAAACCGGAGATATGAACTTTTAAACTAAATGTAAAAATGAACTTTCTAGTTCTTAGAAGCAAAAAGCGTCCACCGGGGCATCTGGTCACGTTGGACTGAGACCAAGTCAAAGTTTCAGACTGACCGCGATGGAGCGCAGGTCGGATGCAATGGGGTGAATCGGGTCAGTCGAAATTTTACATTCGCACGTCGTCACTTTTTTGGGTTCTTTTTCTCTCGAAGTTGAGCGAGTCACCTTGGCAAGCCAGGTTGTGATTCAATGACAGCGACTGGCTTTAGCGCAATGCCTCGGTGATTCCTGAAGGTCTTGGTTCTTGTCGTCAACGGCTAAGAGCTCCGGAGCTTTCAGCGGGGCAAACCTGGATTTCAGCATGAGTCATGGATCGACGTCGCTGGCTTGACTCTCATAGTCGGGGTCAGTCAACTTATGCATGCGTAAGTTGTATATATGTTCTTACAGGTTTTGGTGCACATTGAAACTGATGAAGGTGGAATTGCCAAAATGCATCTTATGGATGGTGAATTAACCACTGAATTGATTTATCTTTGAGTGCTAGCATTTTCTTTCTTCATTTACTTTTAAAAATTGTAAATTTCCTAAGAACAAATATATATAAGTGACAATAACTTACGCCCTTGTCATGCAAAGTGTTGTCATCAATTATGTCATTTCAAATGTTGAAGTGATGTTATCAATAATGTCAAAGAACATACAATGAGTGATGTAATATATGAGGTAATTAGCAGTGCATGGTGATGGCGCAAGTTATAGTTACCCCAGGGAACGAGTTATAGTTACTTCAGATAGCTATAACTGGTGAATTTCAGTGGTTTTGTCAATTTAAAATGGTTTGTTTTAACTGACATTTTCACTGAACTTTAACAGTAAGATGCCCATCGCCGTGTGTGGCATGAGATTGGGCGCACAACACCCTGCTGCACACGGCATGGGTTTGGACACAGCACCGGATCGCACTCAACCCCCTGTGGGAGCCCACCCCACTGCTACACACATCGGGGTTTTGTCCACAGAGCTTTGTACCCACTGGCGTCCCCCCTGCGCATGGCTGACATTGTCATGTAGCAATATAAAGGGTGTAATTTTAAGGCAGACCTACATATGTTGACAAAGGTTCAAAATGCCACAATATAAAATGCGGCTGGGCTACTGATTTCATCAAGGGGTTAGCACATCAACATATAGAAACCAGACCTAATGGCTTTCTCAAAAAGTAACCAATGACAATAATCAAATGTGCATTTCATAAGCTCACACAATGCCATGTTTAATAATAATAATACTAACCTATTTTCATTAAAGCACTATTTTAAAAAAAAAACATTATACATGTCTTTGAGCCATTTTTCAGGCCACAAAGTGCAGCAATGGAACCAACCACAAAAGGTCCCTGCACTCCAGCTGAAGAGCACAGGGCTGCTGCTTGGAGTGCTTTATATAATATGGTAGGCTCTCCTGGGGTACTGGATTCAATATCCCAGGAGACTTACAGTTTTTTAATGTTGCTGGTGTGCTGCTGTGCTCCCTGTAGGGCTCCACAACATTAAAATATGGTTTGTGGTGCCCCTGGCCCTACTAGGGGCACCACTAGGAATACAAAATATAAATGAATAATAAATGGTGGCTCTTACTGCTCAGTTACATATATATAGTTATCTATGTGTGTGTGTGTATCTATATGTCTATCTGTCTATCTATCTATCTATCTCTCTCTCTCTCATATATATATATATATATATATATATATATATATATATATATATATATATATATATATTATATATATATATATATATCACTTTGCAACCTTGTTTCTGATGTTCCGTCACCATGGAACGGACTCCACTTCTTTTGGTGCAATTTTGTTTATTTGAAAATCAGCTCGCCGCCATCTATATATATTCATGGAAAAGAACAAAGGTTTCAGGGACGTTATAGTTAGGCTGACATTTCACTCATACAAACCCGGAGAAATTCAGCCATTATAGTTAGCGGAGCTAACTATAACTCGCGCCCTGCAATGCACTGCTTATGACCTCACATATTACATCACTTATGACATGGTCAGTGACATCACTGATGACATCTCAAATGGCATCACTGATGACATCAGTGATGACATCATCCAGTGACTGTGAGTATTTTAAAAAAGTTTACGAGTGTTAAATATATATACCAAGGAGTATTGGTGAATCAGTGGGAGTATGATTTACTGTATGGATGACTCAGTGGGTGTGTGACTGACTGTATAAGTGAGTGATTAGGTGTCTCAGTGAATGTATGGGTGAGTGAATGGTTGTGTGAATGTGTGTATCTGTCTGTCAGTTGATGTCTAAGTGCGTGTATGAGTGTGTTAGTGGGTACATGAATGGCTATATGGGTGATTCATTGGTTGTCTGACTACGTCTATGGCTGTCTGGGTGTCTGTGTTCGTGGGTGAGGAGGTGTGTAACTGCCTGTATTGAACAGGAAATGGCTGAATCAGTGGCTGTATGGGTTACTGCTGCATGTGTGAGAAGTTGTGTGGGAGAGTGAGTGTCTGTATGGCTGTGTGGGTGATTGAGTGCATGTGTAAGTATGGGTGAGTAACTGAGTATGTGAAAGGCAGTATATGTGAGTAAAGGGGTATATAAGTGACTGTATGCATGAGTGAATGAATGTGAGAGTGGCTATATGGAGGAGTGCATGCTTCTGTCAGTGTCTGTATAGCTAAGTGAGTATGTGTTACTATTTGTATGAGTAAGTAAGTGAGTGGGTGCGTAACTGTTTGGGTGAGTAAGTGGCTGTATGATTGACTGTATGGGTGAGTATCTGTGTGAGTAGTTCTATGGGTGACTCACTCAGTGTGTGAGCATCTGTATTGCTGTATGAGTGGATATGTCAATGGCTGTATTAGTGAGTGAGTGGGTCTATGAGTGGTAGTGTGGGTGAGCGGGTGGATGTGTGTATAGATCAATTTATCAGTGAGTGGGTGTGTAAGTACTGGTATGGCTCTGTGAATGGGTGTATGAATGGTTGTGTGGGAGTGGCATGGGTGTATAATAGATTCAATAGGGGTGTGAGTGGGTGCATTAGTGATGCTGTGGATCATGTCATCACTGATGTCATTTGAGATGTCATCAGTGATGTCATCAGTGATGTCACTGACAATGTCATGAGTTATTTAATACGTGAGGTCATAAGCAGTGCATTGGGGGGGGCGCAAGTTATAGTTAGCTTAGCTAACTATAATGGCTGAATTTCTCTGGTTTTGTACGAGTGAACCGTCAGCCTACCTATAACATCCCTGTAACCTTTGGTTTTTTCAGTGAATTTCTAAGGTTTTTTCAATGCTAATTTCTAACTATTACGTCCCTGAAACCTGTGGTTTTTTCAGTGAATTTGTAAGGTTTTTTAAAAGCTAATTTCTAATTATAACGTCCCTGAAACCTGTGTTTTTTCCAGTGATTTTGTAAGGTTTTTTAAATGCTAATTTCTAACTATAACATCCCTGAAACCTGTGGTTTTTTCAGTGAATTTCTATGGCTTTTTAACTAGTAGTCGCGTTTGCAGAGTGGTGGCGAAAGGGGGCTGGGCCTCCAACCAGCGCTCAGGAATTCCGTTGCGTAGGACTTACAAGAGGTACCAGGAGGGCTTCTTGGCCCCTAAGGTCCCTCAGGAGTAAAGTGGGCTTCATCCCCCAACTAGTAGTGCACCAGGAGATGCGTTTGCAGAGTGGTGCAGAAAGGGGGGCATGGCCTCTGAAGACCTCTTAGCAATCCCACTGTGTGGGACTTATTGGAGGTAACAGAAGGGGTAGTTGGCTCCCAAAGACATCCTTGGGGCCAACCACCCCTCCTATCACCTCCAGTAAGTCACACACAGCAGGATTGCTGAGTTCTGATGGCAGGCCAACCCCCTTTCTCCACCGCTCTGCAAACGCGCCTCCTAGCATGCTCTTGGTTGGGGGATGAAGTCCCCTTGCCTCTTGAGGGTCCCTGGGGTCAGTAGCCCTCCTTTTATCTCCAGTTAGCCCCACACAGCTGGATTTCTGATAGGTGGTCAGAGGCCCGACCCCTTTCTGCACCACTATGCAAACGCTCCTCCTGGTGCTCCACTGCTTGTGGGATGAAGTTCATTTTAGTCCTGAGGCCCTCAGGACACAAGGGGTGCTCATCGCCACACCAGCAGTGCGTTGAGAGGCGCGTTTGCAGAGTGGTAGAAAAAGGGGTGTAGCCTCCAACCACCTCTCCGCAATCCCATTGTGTGGGGCTTACTGGAGGTAACAGGTGGGCAGTTGGCCCCTAAGGATCCTCAGGAGTGAAGGGGACTTCATTCCCCAACCAAGGATGCGCGTTTGCAGAGTGGTGGAGAAAGCGGGTGGGGCCTCCAGTGAGTTGCTGGCTTCAGTTTTTTGGGGGGATTATTTTAGAAAGGGGGGCTGTGTGGCTCCCCTTCCCTTGACCCTGTTAGGCCACGGGGACCCGGGGTCCTGGGGGCCTCATCCATTTTTTATTTTAACATTAAAAAAACAGGAGGGGAGCTCCGCGGCCCCCTCCTGAGACCGATATATGCCCCAGGGACCCCATTCCCTGGGGCTTGACCTTTGTATCTATTTTTTTTAAAGGGGAGGGGGCTGTGCGGCTCCCCTACCCCAGGCCATTTTCAGCCCGAAGACCATATCCCGGGGCATGGGCATTTATTTATTAAAAAATTGCAACATTATTTTAAGAGAGGGGGGCCACGCCGCCCCCCTTCTGGGCCAATTTTAACCCCAGGGACCCCATCCCCCAGGACTTGACCACATCCTTGGGGACCGCGGGGGGAGCCTCAAGGCCCCCGCGGTCCCTACCGGCTCCCCGCCTCCTGCGGGAGCCGGCATTGCTTTTGGGCAGGGGGAGTGGCAAACATTTGCCCAAAAGCAATTCTGCTTCGCTTCATGGAAGCAAGAGCATTTTCAATGCTTTCGCTTCCATGAAGCGAAGCGAAGCAGAGTTTGCTATTGCTTGGCAGGAGCAGTGCTTCCACCAAGCCATAGCAAACTACAATGTCCCATGGGTGGGCACCCCGGGACATTGCTGGAGCTGGCCCTGGGGCGTGGCAGTTCCAAGGGCCATGGAGGGCTCCTGGAGGAGGGCCCTGTGGCCACCACCAACAATATTGAAGCCCCGGGGAGGTGGTGGTCCCTAGGCTGTGTGGGGGGGCTGGAGCCCCCCACTTTAGTTTTAAATATAGCTCCAGGGAGGTGGCGGTCCCTGGGGCCCTGTGGGGGGCAGGAGCCCCCCCACGCATCTTTCAGAATTCAGCCAGAGGGAGGTGGCAGAGACTGGGGCTGTAGGAGGCTGCAGGGGATGTGTGGCCCCCCGCATCTAAGATAATTAGCCCAAGGGAGGTGGCGGTCCCCGGGGCTGTGTGGGAGGGCAGAAGCCCCCTAAAATTTTCACACATTTCACTTGTACAAAACTTGTGAAATTCAGCTGTTATAGTTAGCTGAGCTTACTATAACTCGCACCCCCGCAATGCACTGATGATGACGTCACATATTACATCACTCATGACATGGTCAGTGACATCACTGATGACATCACTGATGACATTTAAATGCTAAGTTCTAACTATTACGTGCCTGAAACCTGTGTTTTTTTCACTGAATTTCTAAAGTTTTTTAAATCCTAATTTTGTACCTATAACATCCCTGAAAACTGTTTGTTTAAGTGAATTTGTAAGGTTTTTTTAATTAGCAGTCATATTTGCAGAGTGATGGAGAAAAGGGGCTGGGCAATTAACCAGGAATCAGGAATTACTCTGCGTAGGACTTACAGTAAATCCCAGGAGGGCCTCCTGGCCCCCAAGGTCCCTCTGTAGTAAAGTTGACTTCATCCCCCAACCAGGAGGCGCGTTTGCAGAGTCGTGGAGATAGGGGGCATGGCCTCCGAAGACCTCTTAGAAATCCCACTGTGTGGGACTTACTGGAGGTAACAAGAGAGGTAGTTGGCCCCAAGGACGTCATTGTAGGCCATCAGCCCCTCCTGTTACCTCCATTAAGTACTACACAGCAGGATTGCTAAGTTCTGATACCAAGCCACACCCCCTTTATCCACCAGTCTGCAAACGCTCCTCCTGGCACGCTGTTGGTTGGGGAATGAAGTCCCCTTTGCTGCTGGGGGTCCTTAGGGGCCAACTAGCCTACCTGTTACCTCCAATAAGCCCCAAACAGTGGGATTGCTGTGAGGTGGTCAGTGTCCAAGCCCCTGTTCTCCACCACTCTGCAAACGTGCCTCCTGGAGCTCTCTTGGTTGGGGGATGAAGTCCCCTTGCCTCTTGAGTGTCCCTGGGGGCCAACTAGCCCTCCTGTTACCTCTAGTAAGCCCCACACAGCTGGATTGCTGAGAGGTGGTCAGTGTCCAAGCCCCTGTTCTCCACCACTCTGCAAACGCGCCTCCTAGTGCACTGCTGCTTGGGGGATGAAGTCCACTTTAGTCCTGAGGCCCTCAGTACGCAAAGGGACCTCATCGCCCCACCAGCAGTGCGCTGAGATGCGCGTTTGCAGAGTGCTCTATACTGGAGCTGCTTTCCACCTAAACGTGCGAGCTACCCAGAGTTCTCCTCTTCTTTTTTTGTACATAATGTATGCGTCACTCTATGCCTGAAAGGGTATTGTTTTGACTAATACTGGGTGCTCCCTTGTGTCTGGACAAAGCTATATCTCGCTGAAGGGCTCTAATGAGAGCAAAACACATGTCAGGGGTTGCTTTTATTCATTTCAGGTTAGCTTGGATGGTATTTTACCAATCCAAAGTTGTAATATTGTGCCTGGAGTGGTGAAAGGCTTTGGTCATTCTGCAGCTCAGCATGGATGGCACTGTGCTAATCCCATGCTTAGAGACTTTGATGGAAAAGCAGACATTTGAGGTGAGCAAATTTAAAGTGTCGCTGGTCTTGAGAATGCTCTATACTGGAGCTGCTTTCCACCTAAACTTGAGAACTAGCAGGAGTTCTCTGCTTCTTTTTTTTTTGCATAATTTATGCGTCACTCTATGCCTGAAAGGGTATTGTTTTGAATTATACTGGGTACACCCTTGTGTTTGGACAAAACAATACCTCTCTGAAGAGCTCTAATGAGAGCGAAACACGTGTCAGGGGTTGCTTTTATTCATTTCAGGTTGGCTTGGATGGTATTTTACCAATCCAAAGCTGTAATATTGTGCCTGGAGTGGTGAAAGGCTTTGGTAATTTTACAGCTCGGGAAGGATAGCACTGTGCTAATCCTATGCTTAAAGACTTTGCTGTAGAAATGGCAAAAATCGTTGTCCCTTTCTATCTTGGGGTGGATGGCACTGTGCTAATCCTATGCTTCAAAACTTTGATAGAAAAGCAGACACTTGAGGTGAGCAAATTGAGGGGCATATTCTCAAGGACTTCTCGCCGAGTTATCGGCACTTTAGCGCAGCAAAAGTGGCGAAAGAATTATCGCCCCATTCCCAAGCTGGTGCAAACTGACCACATCGCCAGTTTTCCAGCGATAGCTGCCGCAAAAACCATCGCCACGGATGAGAGAGACAACTAACGCTAATGATATGCAGAGTAGGCGTTCCCTTGCAAAAACACATGAAAACACCACTTCGCGACATTCACAACGACCAGCCAGATCCGCGATGCGATCCAAAAACAGGCGATAAGGCGCGTTAGCAGCAGGGATTTAACACCTGCCTTTTACTGGTGTTAAGCAGGATGACAAACTGCAGTAGAAAGGGAGCCCAGCCCAGAGCCACATCTGAAGACCAACAGATGCCATGGAGACAATGATTGTGCAGCCTGGAGACCCAAGAGGGCCACAACACCCACCGCAACCACCCCCAGGCCCCCCCCGGTCCCCCCCTGACTACCACAGAGGCAGCGCAGAACAGGACAGCGGACGTTCCCAAAACCCACCAGCCTCAGAGACTCAACACCACAGGAAGTCATTGCCCACTACAGGCACAAAAGGACAACTATCCTCCGCATCCTGACCCACATTGCCCACAGGCTGATGGTACCAACACGGCGGACAACCACCATCCCTCCGCTGATGAAGATGCTGGCTGTGCTGCACCTGTTGGCCCCTGGTACCTCCCAAACAACAACTGAGTCGGAGGAGTCTCACGGCCAGCCCTATCATACGTCCTCACCCATGTCATGGATGCATGTCCACAATAGCAATGGCGGGCCCCTGTCACCGCACCACAGGACAGTTCCAATTCGTAGTGTTCCTGCGCAACCAACCCCAATGCCAGCCGTTGCCAGACGCCACTGTGCCCCAGAACCAAAACTGTAGTAACTGAAATGGGGGTGCGCACGGTCATGAAGTCCAGTAGTCAACAGTAGTGTAAAAACAGTCCTTTACTACAAATACAACAATAAACAATACGAAAGCACAGCCAATGCCCAACGGGGAACTTCATCAGGGCAACGTGTGGATTCAAGTAACTGCATATGCTGCGGGAACTCCCCAATACCATTCCATACTCCGGAAGACAGTATCCAGAAACCTGTTGGACAAATGGTGACAATGGTCAAGCGTCCGTATAGTCACAAACCTAATCTGGTACACTGTATAGCACTTGGACAAACCGGAATGCTCACAGGAAAGACAAATCCTGCACAAAAAGACCGTAACAGAAGTACGTGTGGTCGTAACCTTCGTAGGAAAGAAAAGGAAGGTTGCGGTCACACTAACTTCTGTTACGGTCTCATGATGCAGGATTACTCATACCTGTAAGCATCATGGTTTGTATCAGCTTGATACCCCTGCACCTTCACTCCCCTCACCCAGCCACGAGGACGCCGCCGTGACCAGTGGTGCCTACGTGATCCTCTGCGCCTGCTGCACCCCAGCCCTGGTCCCCAGACTGGTCCGCCGCCCAGCGATGAGTGCCTGCCCCTGTGCACCAAGGCCTCAATGCTCACCTGCTGCCACCGGCGTGTCTCCAGGAGGGCCCACCACGTGCCGGTGCAACCTCCTCAGCCGATCGCTGGATTCCGCGCCACAGACCCCCAGCGCACCCTGCAGCACCGCGCCACGGAGTCATGTCTGTGCAGCCTGCTGCCCTCGGCGCACACTGCGGTCCAGCTAGGATCACAATTCAAATCGAATCTTTATTGGCAGGACGGCGTATCGAGGCCTACGCATCATCGCAGGCTGCACACCCGCTCAGCTCTGGTGCCACTAACTCAGTGCACCTCAAGTCATCGCCACGTGGCGGTAGGCCCGTGCCGGCCTAAGTGCCTCGGATGCCACCAACTCTGTGCACCTCAAGTCACCATCCCGTGGCGGTAGGCCCGTGCCGGCCTAAGTGCCTCGGATGCCACCAACTCTGTGCACCTCAAGTCATGGGCCCTTTATGATTGGGTCCCGTCGTGCAGATGCCATCATGTCACCTCCGGCAGTGGGGAATGTGATGTGTTAGGGCCCTAGGCCCTCATGCATAAATAATGACCACACGGACATACTCAGCTAGATAGTGGAAATGGCCTCGGGCTCCTGCGCCCGGCCCCTTTATTGGCAGGGTCACATGTCCTGTGACGCATGTGCTGGATGGGTGTGAACCAGCCCTCAGGGAGTGGCTGTGGCATGCTGACAACTAGACCTGTGATCAGCAGATCACTACAGGGAAGACCTGGGACATGTAGCGTTGTCGTCCCCCCTGTAAGAGTAGGCGGAGTGGGCTGGCCTGGCGTATGCCAGTCCAGCGTAGGGGTGTGAACGATGACCCCGGCGCTCTGGGCGTGGTTCCGTTCTGGGCTGGACAAGAAGGTAACGTGTGTCTCTGATGTGGTGTCGGCGCAACCCGGTCCGCAATCGGTAATGTTGCACCCTTTGACTCAAGTCCCACAACATGTGCAACATGGATGTAAGGGGGAATCACTGACCCTACATTCATCCATACTTCCATACTTGAATGATCATAGACATGACACATCCGTGTGAATTTGATTCTTTAATGCACATTCAGTGGAGTGTTGTGGCTGGAGCAGTACAGGGCCATGCAAACCCCACTTTACATTGTTGGCCCGTGGAGGGCCAGCCAGAGTCCCTCAAGGAATGACAAGTACATCGGAAGAGGAAGAGTTCAGTCCGCAGTCTGATAGCTGTGTCATTGGTTACCAAACAGAATATGGCAGTCCATGTCGAGGTCCAAGGTGAGTGTCGCAGAGTGCATCGGGGGACAGTGGAAGGTGATGATGCAGAGGGCAGAACCAAGCAGAAACAGGCCATATGGCGGAGATGAATGCTACCGCTTCCTTACTACCAGTAAGGCAGATTCATCCGCATCTTCGTCCTCTGATGTCTCATGTGCCTCACATGTGGCTGGTGGTGTTTTCTCTGCAGCACTGTGTGGCACTGACACATCAGGGGGCGGAGATGTGGATGTCGAAGCAGCAGCAGCATTCATCTGCGCCAGGCCTTGTGGCAGCAATGCCATGACGAGGATCTGCAGGGCATGGTAGATCCCAGCTACATCACACTGGTGTGCAGCCGTGGCAGCCATTCTTTCCGCCTGCATACGCTCCCTGTTCTCCATGATCCTCTGCATGTGTCCCAACTCCCGGCTGACATCGCTGGGGCCACTCTGACTAGACAGTTGTCCTTGTCTCAGAGTCAGGACTCCAGCGATGTCAGCCATGGATCGTTGGAGAGCATGGAGCGGACTGTGGGTGTCCGTTAGGGACTGTAAGTGGTCCCTGATGGGACTTAGACACCCACGTATGGCATCTAGTTTGGCTGCCATGAGGTCGAACCCCACCCGCACCTGATCAGCCATCTTCTCCTGGCCCTCTAACACACGGCGTTGGAAGGCCATGTGTTGTTCGCGGGGGTCCTGGGAGCCAGCCGTGGTGGTGGGTGCTTCCTGCTGTGTGGTCTGTGCAGGGGGTGGGGTTTCCTCGATGCAGCGGGGCTGCCCTGCTCCTGGAGGTGGGGTGCCGAAGCTGTCCATGAGCCATTGGAGGGCGTCGGTGTCGATGGAGGGGAGGTCCTCTTCATCATCAGTGAAGAGGTGTACCGCCTGCTCAGCAGGAGGTGTTGATTCACCCTCTGCAATGTAAAGGGGAGATGCAGTTTAACATTGTTTTCACATGTATGTTGACGCATTGTACAGGTTTACATACAAACTGCATGACAATGTACATTGTGACTGTTTGGGAGGAGCTGCCTATTTGATGCGGGACAGTGGACATTTCGACAACATCACAGATGTGTGTTTGTACTTGTGCATGGGTTTGTTGTGAGATTAGTGATGTGTGGGGAGGGCCCCCTCTGGGCACATAGTTGACGGGGGCCTACTTGCAGCTTCTGGGTGTGCTGCAGTGTGCCAAGGGGATCAGGGACATGCACCAGAGTAATCGTGGGTGTGCACTGTGCTATGCTTAATTGTGCATGTGTGCCATTGTGCCCATCTCCCCCCGTCCCCCCGGTCCCTGGTCGTTACTCACCCTGTTGCTGTTGTGTCAGCTCCTGTCGAGCAGTGTCCGGTACCCCAACTCCTGCCACCGTCTCCACACTGATGACTGTGGAGACCATTTCCTCCATCTCGTCCAGCTCCTCCTGTGGTGCTGGACTCCCACCTCCAGTCTGCATTGCTGCTTTGTGGTTGTTTGCGAGTTTCTGCTTGGTTTTGCGCTTCACATCATTCCAGCACCTCATTTGAGATGTCATCAGTGATGTCATCAGTGATGTCACTGACCATGTCATGAGTGATGTAATATGTGACGTCATCAGCAGTGCATTGCGGGGCGCGAGTTATAGTTAGCTGAACTAACTATAACGGGGAATTTCACGGGTTTTGTACGAGTGAAATGTCCAACCAACTATAACGCCCCTGAAACATATGGTTTTTTCAGTGAATTTGTAAGGTTTTTTAAATGCTAATTTCTAACTATAACGTCCCTGAAACCTATGGTTTTTTCAGTGAATTTCTAAGGTTTTTTAAATGCTAATTTCTAACTATAACGTGCCTGAAACCTATGGTTTTTTCAGTGAATTTCAAAGGTTTTTTAAATGCTAATTTCTAACTATAAAGTGCCTGAAACCTATGGTTTTTTCAGTTAATTTCAAAGGTTTTTTAAATGCTAGTTTCTAACTATGCCTACAGAGGTAGGACATGTGAAGAAAGAAGAAAAAATGCACAGAAAGAAGCAAAAGAAATGCAGAAAGAAGCAACAGAAGTCCACAAAGACGAAGAAAAGTGCAGGAAGAAGCAAAACATGTGCAGAAAGAACCAACAGAGGAGCAGAAAGAGGCCTTGTTGCAAAATTATCCTGTGCCCACAACTTTTTCAGATGGGTACTGGTGGTAACTGACTCTGAATAACCAGGCCTAGAGCCAGTGCTATTCTAAAAGACACTAAGGGGCCGATTCCGATTCGGGCCGGAAAACGTACCGACCGACTCGGAGCCGGAATTCATTCCGACCGACACGTACCGGTGCAGGCTGGCCCGCAAAGTACGATGAAAAGCGTGCAAAATCCGACCGACTCGTACGGAACACAATACGAATGACCGAACTGCGCGGAAAACAGCTATCCGGCCGGAAAAGCACGCGAATCGAACCGACCGACACGCACCAGGAAGAATCCCGAACGAAACGTACCCGCGAACTCCGACCCGCAAAGTACGATGCAACGCGTGGAAAACACGACCGAGTCGCACGGAGCCCAAGCCGTACGACCGACACGCATACAAAACTGCGAGCCGAAGCAACCCAATACACCGTGACCGACGCGTACGCAGCACAGAAAACAGCACAAACACAGCGCAAACGAATCGGAGAAGCTCGCACGAGACAACTGCAGGGTCCGACTCGGTCAGAAGAACGTCTCCTACATGCACAAAAAGTACAAAGGGAAAAACACACAAAAAAGGCCAAACAAGCTATTACAAAGGCAATAAATACTGGGAGGGGAAACAGGAACAAAGACACACCCACAACTCCACCCATATAAAGGACACAAATCCCTACCATGATCCTTTGCAAATTCAAATTACCTGCCAGCACTCAACACCAACAGACAGCAACCACACACACACTCACAGCTCATCCATCACACAAGCCACACACCATCAGCACCTCAACAAATAGCACCCTCACATACACCCAGCAAAACACACACTCACACACCCTCACTTGCACACCCCCACACACATCACTCACCACCACCACCCATCACCATGCCCCTAAAGAAGAATTCAAAGTTCCTAGATAGTGAATTGGAAGTCCTGGTAGATGAGATCCTCAGGGTAGAGCCACAGCTGTTTGGTACACTGGTCCAACAGACCCCCATGTCAAAGGAAAACCAAGATGTGGGCGAGGATCGTCGACAGGGTGAACGCACAATAACCATGTTTGCGCACAAAGGAAGACATCCAGAACAGGTGGTATGACGTGCGCAGGAGGGTCAGGGACCTACTGAAGAAGGACTACCTCTTGAGCCAACACACCGGCAGTGGCTCTCCTGCCAAACCAGTATACCTCAGGCCCTGGGAGGAGAAGGTGCGGGCCATCCTACCACCAGTGAGCGTATATGGACTAGAAAACATCCCAGAGCCTGGTGAGTACACAACCAATATACCCAATATTGTGTGACAACACACACACATCACTGTCAAGGGGATAGTCAAACCATGCACCCTTAGCAAATCCACAGCAACAAAACCAGAATCATCCCAAGATGTGTATGTCAGTCAGATAAACACAATACATGCCATCTCATAGTGATATGTAACTGTGTCATGACATGTACAAACCCTACAACAAATAAAGCTAGGCAGTGGCACAAATATAACCAACAAACACTGTTAGATATGTAGCCACCACTACAAAACCTCCACACAGGGAATCCCACAGAAAGGAAGGAATTCTGTGTATGCTGGTCAAGTCAGTGTAGCCAATAGCATCATGGGAGTTGTAGTCACAGATATTGCCCACCCTCACAATACGCCCATCAACACCACTCTGAACCATGCTCACATCACAGGGAGTGGAAAACAACTGACAAGATGGCTGACACTGGCTACTGCTGTGGGGAGCACAAGGCCCTGCTGGGAACTGGGCACCAACAAACAGCAGGACACCATTGACTGACATCCTGAAAGCCAACTTGAACTCCCTGCAATGGAATCACGTTCCATGGTGGGATATCTGGCTGGGTGGGAAGGAGGACTCACAGCTATGACCATAGTTACCAGCAGCTCTTCCCACACACACCCCTAACACAAACTACACACAACTCACCTGGGAAAATGCATTGCCTCACACTAAAATTAATTATCCTACAAAGAACAACCACCCTGGGTCATGCTGTGGGAAGCACAGTGACACACATGGGACTTGTAGCCAAACAAACGGCAGGACAACACTGTCAGCCATCCATTCAGCACAGGCACACTACCCCACAGGGAAGCAGAGTCAGAAGGAAGGAAGTATGGGCAAGCTGGGAAGGGGGGTGGAGGCAATAGCATGATGGGAGTGGTAGTCACAGCTCAACATCCCCCCCCCACATGGCCCAGCAAGCTCACACTGAAGCATGCACACCTCACAGAGAGTGGAAAGCCCCATCAAAGATGTCTGACACTGGTACTCTGTTTTGGGGAGCACAAGGCCATGCTGGGAACTGGCCACCAACCAAAAGCAGGACACCACTGTCAGCCATCTTGCCATTGCTGTCACACCCACACACAGTGAAGTACACTCAAAAGGAAGGAAGTATGGGCATGCTGGGAAGGGGGTGGACGCAATAGCATGATGGGAGTGGTAGTCACAGCTCAACATCCCCCCCACATGGCCCAGCAAGCTCACACTGAAGCATGCACACCTCACAGCGAGTGGAAAGCCCCATCAAAGATGTCTGACACTGGTGCTCTGTTGTGGGGAGCACAAGGCCATGCTGGGAACTGGCCACCAACCAAAAGCAGGACACCACTGTCAGCCATCTTGCCATTGCTGTCACACCCACACACAGTGAAGTACACTCAAAAGGAAGGAAGTATGGGCATGCTGGGAAGGGGGTGGAGGCAATAGCATGATGGGAGTGGTAGTCACAGCTCAACATCCCCCACATGGCACAGGAAGCTCACACTGAAGCATGCACACCTCACAGAGAGTGGAAAGCCCCATCAAAGATGTCTGACAATGGTGCTCTGTTGTGGGGAGCACAAGGCCATGCTGGGAACTGGCCACCAACCAACAGCAGGACACCACTGTCAGCCATCTTGCCATTGCTGTCACACCCACACACAGTGAAGTACACTCAAAAGGAAGGAAGTATGGGCATGCTGGGAAGGGGGTGGAGGCAATAGCATGATGGGAGTGGTAGTCACAGCTCAACATCCCCCCCAACATGGCCCAGCAAGCTCACACTGAAGCATGCACACCTCACAGAGAGTGGAAAGCCCCATCAAAGATGTCTGACACTGGTGCTCTGTTGTGGGGAGCACAAGGCCATGCTTTTAACTGGCCACCAACCAACAGCAGGACACCACTGTCAGCCATCTTGCCATTGCTGTCACACCCACACACAGTGAAGTACACTCAAAAGGAAGGAAGTATGGGCATGCTGGGAAGGGGGTGGAGGCAATAGCATGATGGGAGTGGTAGTCACAGCTCAACATCCCCAAACCACATGGCCCAGCAAGCTCACACTGAAACATGCACACCTCACAGAGAGTGGAAAGCCCCATCAAAGATGTCTGACACTGGTGCTCTGTTGTGGGAGCACAAGGCCATGCTGGGAACTGGCCACCAACCAAAGAAGGACACCACTGCCAGCCATCTTGCCATTGCTGTCACACCCACACACAGTGAAGTACACTCAAAAGGAAGGAAGTATGGGCATGCTGGGAAGGGGGTGGAGGCAATAGCATGATGGGAGTGGTAGTCACAGCTCAACATCACCCCCCACATGGCCCAGCAAGCTCACACTGAAGCATGCACACCTCACAGAGAGTGGAAAGCCCCATCAAAGATGTCTGACACTGGTGCTCTGTTGTGGGGAGCACAAGGCCATGCTGGGAACTGGCCACCAACCAACAGCAGGACACCACTGTCAGCCATCTTGCCATTGCTGTCACACCCACACACAGTGACGTACACTCAAAAGGAAGGAAGTATGGGCATGCTGGGAAGGGGGGTGGAGGCAATAGCATGATGGGAGTGGTAGTCACAGCTCAACATCCCCAAACCACACGGCCCAGCAAGCTCACACTGAAGCATGCACACCTCACAGAGAGTGGAAAGCCCCATCAAAGATGTCTGACACTGGTGCTCTGTTGTGGGGAGCACAAGGCCCTGATGGGAACTGGCCACCAACCAACAGCAGGACACCACTGACTGACATCATGAGAGTCAACCTGCACCCACTGCAAGGGTGGCATGCTTCATGGTGGGATAACTGGGCTGGAGGGAGAATGATGTCCGGATGTCAACCAAATACCACCAATGCTGGCCATGCACACACCTCAACATTCACATTGAAATGCTTCATGTTGTCAGGACAATGCGCTACACCAATATCAACAGCTGACTGTGACAACTTAGGACAATGCAATGTACAGGCCCGCATCCAGAGGTACAGTCACAACTGTCAGGTGTTTGAACCATTGATGCCTGTAGAAACATTACATACATTGTGTGTCTCTTCCAAATACAGGTGATGATGGGGACACAGCAGCAGACGCTGAGGAGTCCCTGCCCCAGGCTCCGGGGGACACTGAGCTCACTGGTGTGGAACAGCCTCTGCCCACCTCGGATGACGAAGACCTACCTGGCACCTCCGCAGTGAGTCATCATGCAGCACCAGCAGGACCACCAGCTGCACCCCCTGCACCCACCCCTCCAACAACTGCCAACACACAGACCACCCCTGCCGACACGGACAGACCAAGGACCACCACCACCAACAGCACACGGACCCCGGCCCAACGTGGAGCTACGGACACCAACACCAGCAACAACCCCCAAGGGGGCCCAGGGTCACCTGTGCGTGCCACCGCAGGTCCTTCACGTGTCGCCAGGGGTGGTGGGAGGGGTGGTAGACATAGGTCGCTGCTTGCAGAGGGGTCTGGACTGCATGATGACCCACAACCGGTACGCATAGAAGATGCATACCAGACTAGCACTGGAGAGTTCAGCCAGGTAGTGGGGATCCTCAGGGACATTCAACAGCAGCAGGCTGCCTATCATGCCCGCTTGTACTTACACATGTCCCGCATGGAGTCCAAGTGGGACACAGTGCAAGAACAGACGGCGGTGCATAGGGACATATTACAATGCCTCCGCCAGATTTGCACCAACTTGTCAACACCTCCCTGTGTGCCCACAACATCTGGTGCTGCAACAACTGCAAATGCCACAGGGAGGGAGGATGACTCTGGCGGAGAGTCCCCTGCACCGCAGCAGCCTGCACTTGAGGGTCCCCCCAAAGAAGAGGGGTCATCCGAGGAAGGACAACTGAGAGGCTGATGGCCATGCACAACCCCCAGGAAGCCAACACCTGTTCTGGAAAATCACCTTTGTGCCCAAACTCTTCACCCTGTCGAATGCAACACAACTCTCCCACATGACATGGGGAGCTCAAGTTGGACCAATGTATCAGATGACTGTGGACTTTAGTCAGGACATTTCTGCTATCAGGACTTCCAAATCATCTAGGAACTTTGGATTACAATCACAATGTACAGCACCCACCATCCTGTGCACTATACTCACACATGTATGTCAATAAACTCACTAATACACCATACTTGCCTCTGTTGTGATTCCAACGTTGTTTCTGAAGTGGAGATGATGATCTGTGAAATGACACTGTGCATGCTAACTGCTACAGCAAGTACAACACCGGCATGTGAGTCATGGCGACGTGATACATATGAGTGAGACACACCACCAGGGCTACACAACACATACACACCAGGGCCATCTGACTCATCGCCTACACTGATGTTGCCAGGAAATACTGTGCAATGCACAGACTCAACACCTATTCACAGTCTGTGTTAACTAGCCCACTGGTGCAGTAAGCAAATGTCAGTCAGATGTGTGACCACAGACAACGCACATCACAAAGTGAAGCACAGGTTTATTACACATTTGCAACATGTTGTAACCACTACAGATGCAAGGTGATCCCACCTGGCAGTGGGCACACAGTCAACAAGTGTAGAAGAAAGGAAGTCCATGGGTGTGGCGCACATCACCTGGAGGGAAACGACAGCTACCACCCTGGAAGTTGATTCACGGTGTCGGGGGATCACAGTTGACCAAACAACTCTGAAAGTACCCTGTGAAGGACAGCAATGACACACAGTCAAAAGCACTGAAGAACAGGACAGAACTGCAATACTCATGCTCAATACATGTCACAAGATACCCACCCAGAACCAAGTTAGCATGTCAACACTGTTGTGGAGTACAGACTACCTGTAAGGACACATCGCTGCACGCATCCAGTCAAGTAGCACATGGACACACTCAAGCAGCACCAGAGAACCACCAACACATATCATGCAAACTCACATCATTGACATAACATCCCTGGATACTCACATTCAGCTGAAGAAGTTGGTGATGAGCTGTGTGCGGACATCACCCTCATCATCATCATCATCACTGGCATCGTGGTCCAGCCCAGGATCCTCCACAGGTGGCGGATGTTGGTCATCGTCATCCCGGATGAGAGGCAACTCCTTCCGCACTGCCAAGTTGTGTAGCATGCAGCAGACGATGACAATCTTGCACACCTTTGCTGGGGCATATGGGAGGGCCCCTCCTGTCTTATCTAGGCAGTGGAAGCGGCTCTTCAGGAGACCAAATGTCTGCTCAATCACTCTCCTGGTCCGACCATGTGCCTCATTGTAGCGCATCTGGGCTGGTGTCACAGGGTTCCTGAGGGGCGTCAGCAACCACGGCATGTTGGGGTATCCGGAGTCACCTACATACAGACAATTGCACATTAGCTGATTTGGAAAAGAGGGTGGAACACTACATTGCAGAACACACACAATGCTACAAAGTCAGTACACACCAACAAGCCAGGCACGCTGGTTCCGCATCTGTGACATCGTCCTCGGGATGCGACTACTCCTCATCACGTAGGCATCGTGTGCAGAACCGGGGAAACGGGCACAGACGTGTGAGATGCTCATATCTGCAAGACATACCACCAGTGCATTGACCGAATGGTAGTGTTTGCGGTTCCTGTATGCCTGCTCTTGGGCCTGTGGTGGTACCAAAGCCACATGTGTCCCATCAATGGAGCCAATGACATGCGGCATCCTCCCCAGGGCATAGAAGTCACTCTTCACGTCAGTGAGTTGTTGAAGTCTAGGGAAATAGATGTACTGGTTCAGGTATCTCAACATAGCCTCCAAAACATCGCGGAGCACACGGCTGAACATGGTCTGTGACATCCCACCAGCAGACGCCACAGTGTGTTGAAAGGTACCGGTGGTAAAGAAGTGTAGGGCTGCCATCACCTTCACCTTGGGGGTCAGCGCTGTAGGGTATGTCCGGCCAGGTTGCAAATGTGGGGCCAACCGCACGTCAATTCCTCAATCAGTGGCCTGGTGAAGCGGTACCGTCGGATGCAGTCCCGTTCAACCACTGTTGCAAGGTCAGGGAATGGCCGATGGACAGCTGGTGCCCTTCAGTGCATAGGTGAAGAAAGAAAGATTGTCAGTCACCCCACATATGTGGCATAGACCAGACTCAATATCACATGATACATCATTACGAGACACAAGTACATGATGCGTGTGCCGTTCCGTAAGGACATGTATGGCACCTACATGGCTAACATCTAACATCACAGTTCAACATGTGTCCTCAACAAGTCCCAGGTTGTGCTATGGGATATCATTAGGCTGTGTCACAGTACCCATGTACTGCTGTCATGTTCCAAACACACACCACAGTGACATGTGAGGACAGATGTGCCCCAGGCATCACAGCTCATCGACAGGTAGATTCCCAGGGACCCTGTATTGCCACATGGACACTGGCATGACATGGTGCATCATGAATACACCACAGCTAAACAACCATGACCCCCACAGGTAGTGGTCCCTGTTGCCGCGGCAGGACAGACATGGACGTTTGTGACACACACATGCACAACATCAAAGTCCATGCACAAACTACGTGGATGTGGAGACTGTCTCCCATTGTGCACATGGAATCAGAGACATTGTAAACACAACATGCACACAGACTGTGGAGGGCCATCACAATTGTGGCAATGGGTCACCCTGGGACGTACATACCGTCCCACATGGGACTCAGGGGGTATGTGACATGACATACACATACACAACCGTGAAATGTGACCATGCCACATGCCCTGAAATGAACAGTTGCACACCACAGTGTTCATGTGCACAACACACCAAGGATTCTGTCCGCATGAACACGTGCACAGCCTGGGAGTGGCTGCCCCCAAGTGCCACCCAAAAACAACATGTTGACCCCCATACACGGAACAGGTAATGCAGCCTTACATGCCTTAGGATACAGTGTGGACAGGCTGTGGTGTTGTAGGTGTGCCCCTCACTCCCTGGGAAGTATATGTGGCTGGCATATGTTCACCTGTGACAGGCATGGTGACATATGCCAGTGACTTGTACAGGGACGCGTTGTACAGCAATGGACCGATCGGTGCGCACGCATTGGCCATTGCATACAATGTGAGCGGGTACGCGTTGTATCCGCAATACGCGTTGTAGAGCAATGGACCGATCGGTGTGCCCGGCTGGCCCATTGCATTCAATGTGAGCGGGTACGCGTTGGATCCCGGGTACGCATTGAACTGCAATGGACTGATCGGTGTGCCCTTCCGGCCATTGCATTCAATGTGAGCGGGTACGCGTTGGATCCCGGGTACGCGTTGTACAGCAATGGACCGAATGGTGCGCGCACATTGGCTGGGGCCTGGCATGGCAACGGACGCGTTTTCGAAGCTCCAACGAGTCTGATGCAGTGAATTCAGTTGGCCAGCCACAACAATGTTGCAAAATCATGGGTGTCATGAAGTTGAAGATTTGAAGGATGCTGTGGGCGTGTATTAGTGCTGCTATTCCATGGATCGGTCAGATTCAGAAGATGCAAACGACTTGGACCTATCACTTTGGACACATGGGACAGTATCTGCCTCTGCAGCACACATATAATGCTGGCTGTTCCCCTGAGAGCTCACTTGCCTGCACTACACGCTCCAGGACGACATCTGCCACCAACACTGCTGCTGTTTATGCATCCTCTGGCTCCTGCAATGGCACGTACTGTGGAGAGAGCCCCAGCCTTCAGCCTTGAGGAGAACCAGGCCCTGCTGGACAGCCTCCTTCCACAGTACAGCAAGCTGTATGGGAAACCAGGGGAGCAGGTGAGTGTGCTGTCCACTGCATCACTAATTGTGCATGTTGTCTGACTAGCAGGACTTTCAGTGTGCACACCACTGGCTAGCATGCCCACTGAGTAGTTGTCACACCCCAAAGTGTGTAGTTACATGCACTGAACTGGTACAGTGCAGTAACAGTGCATTCCAACTAGGTTTACTTCCCATGCAATGATACCATGTAGTGACTGCTGGAAAACTGTTCATAGCCATTGTTGCACTGCCTGTGTACAGCATATGCCCCTGTGATTGAGACATGTATATCCAACTGTGTGATGCACGTATATGTTGCATGTGTAGTAATGGCCTTTTCACTTTGTCATCCTCACAGGTTGATGCCCACCAGAAGCAGGACATCTGGCTGACCATCGCCCGGAAAGTAAGATCCGTGGGGGTCTACAGGCGCAGGATCCGCAACTGCCAAAAGAGGTGGCAGGACCTTCGTGGCTGGACCAGGAGGATCGCAAGGGTCCAGCTGAAGCTGTCGCCTCCTCGCAGGAGGGGCGGACACCGGACCCTGACACCCCACATGCTCAGGATCCTGGCGGTGGTCTTCCCTGACCTGGATGGGCAGCTGAAGGACAGACAGCAGCAAGGAGGGGGTGAGTCCATGACTGCACTGTGCACTTTGTCTGACATGCTATGTGCCCTCCTCTGGCCTGGTTAAACTTCCACAGTACATCAGTCATGTGGTCCAGGACCCATGTCCCTCATTTGTGACATGCCCACTTCTCCTCTGATACGCATATGTGTGGCCCTTATAGTTAGGAAATTGTGTCATTTGGGGACTGTGTCATTGCATTTTGCTTTGCTCAACGTGGGGGACAGCATTTGTTCCCGTGACTATGTTGTGCGATTCATGGGTGGGTCAATTGCTTACACAATGCTTAAGTTCTGACATGTGATCTGGGTGTAACTTTGATATGTGGTCCGCTTGCTGCTCTGACTCACCACATGTCCCTGGGGAATTTGGCACACACCCATGCTGCTGGTGGGAACAATATTTGGGCCTCAGGAGTATGTGTATCCAGTGTGTCACACATGCTTAGCCACCTGCCTACTGTCCAGGACTCATCCCTCTTACAGGTGGAGCTGGACAGTCATGCCTACTCCAGGGCATACAATACACTCTGTACTCCCACTCCAGTGTATCATCTGGCATGTTGTGATCAGTGAAATGTACCCTCAGGTGTCTGCCTCTGTCTCATTGTGCTGTGTCTTCATTGTCAGGACTACTGGTATGTTTATCGGTTAGGGCTCAGCATGCCATCTGAGATGTGACCATGATAGACGATACTTCTGTGACTTATAGGTGTCTGATCACTTGACTGTGCACACAGGTGTTTGCGACTGTGACTTTCAGGCAGCTGTATTTACATTCACAGCACACTGTGAGGTGCTCATGTTCAGAGAGTTGTGTTTCATGTCCCCCATATGTCCAGTTGGTATGACGTGGACAAATGGTAGTACAGATGAAGTGGTTTTGGGGGATGGACATGTGCACTTGTCAGTCACATAACTTGCATTCCCCATGCCCTCGGATTGTGACACAGTGCAGACTGTTGTTGGCTGGCTGCCATGGACATGTGACTTGAGACAGTAATGTATGACTTTGCACGCATTCCTGTGTCATGGCATTAAACTTCCTGGGACTGATCCTGCAGGGGAGTGACATGTGCAACATGCACCCCATTGTGGCATTGACTATCCGGACATGGGTGCATCATGGTGTCTGGTGCTGGTATGCATCACATGCATTTCTAATTAGACTCTGGCCATCCCTTTATCCGGACACCTGCACTGACTCAGTGGCAAGAGATGTGATGTGTGCATGTTCACATACTTCACCGTGTTCCTGCAATGTCCAACAACTGTGTAGGTGGTGCATGTGTCCACACTTGGGTCTTACCATCAGACAGGCACCAGACAGATGGGTGCAAGGGCAGGAGGGGTGTGAGTCCCATGGTTGACCATCAGACTGACAATTGGCTTCCCCGAATCTGTGTGAGGACTTCAGGCAATGTTCAACTAAGGATGCCAGGGCTTGCTCCGTAATGTGCTGTACTCACTGTGGTGTGTGCGGTCAGTGTAGGTGACTGATGTTTGTCTGTTTCCCTAATTGTTTGCAGATACATCCACGGCCACAGGAGGGGACAGCTCCACGGACCAGGAGGAGCAGCGGAGCCAGACTGGGTCAGCATCGGACGAGTGGTCAGAGGGACCCAGTGGCACGGAGGGCGAGGGGAGCCACACCGAGGAGTCCTCAGCACCATCCACCTCAGCTGGGGACCACAGCAGCTCGGAGGATGACTCCCTTGTGGAGGCGGGTCTCGGCAGCCACCAAAGGCCAGCTAGTCTGTCTGGCCCCGCCACCACCACCACCACCACCGCCCTCCCATCGGCTCCCATTCCTGAGGTCCGTGGAGGCACCCGTGCTCGGGAGCGTGTCTCCTTCGTACCAGGCACCGCACCCCCTGCCCCTGTGTCCCCTGCTGCCCTGAGTGAGGAGTCTGTGTACCTCCTTCGGCAGCTCCATGTAGGGCAGACAGCAATGCTGAGTGTCCTCCATGCACACACCACTCTGTTGACACAGCTGGTGTCGTTCATGGAGGGCATCTCGACGGGTATGTCTGCCCTACAGAGGAGCAATAGGTCCATGGACTCCTCCCTGACGGCAGCAGTGTCCCTCCTCCAACAGTCCCTCACCCCTCCCACCTCTGCCCCATCCACACTTCCTGCCCCCTACCTGTCCAAAGCACATGCACACCTGCACAGTCACCCAAACACACAGACACGAGCAGCACAGACACACCCAAGAGCAAGGCAAGACGTGCACACAAGCATCCTCAGGGGACTGATACCACAGACACAGGGGATGGGGAACACGCACACACACAGGCATACACATCCACTCCGCAGTCCTCCAAATCCTCTCCCTCCAAGACCCCTTCCCTTGCCTTGCCTGCTACCCCACCTACTCAGCAGGTCTTCCTGTGTGACCTCAGCCTCTTCCCCACCATTCCTGCTGACCCAGCACACCAGGGGAAGAGGAAGTCCACCCACACAGAGAGGAGTGCCCCTAGCCCCCAGACACCCTCCCCCAGGCGCAGGCAGACACAGGAGCCCATTCGGAAGTCCCCCCGGAGCAGGAAGAGCAAGACCCCACCACCACCACCACCACCACGCAGCTCCAGCGCCCAGACTCTCTCCTCCATCCCCCAGGCCACCACTGCACAGGTTCCCCCGCCACACCCTGCCCCAGGTTCCCCCACACACCGATACTGCATACCCAGACTGCTTAGGCCCTCCCCCCCTGCCACTTGCTCTTCCACCCCCAACCCAGACGCTCTGCCTGTTAGTGGCACTGTTGTGGGGACCGGGTCCCCCCTCTGTCCTGCCCACCTCATCTGCCCACCCTTCCACTCCCTTGGAGTCATGCACTGCAGTGGAGTCCACAACCACCACGTCTGACTCGGGCACTGCAGTGGGTACCCAGTCCACTACATCAGTCAAGCCCACTGCAGTGGTTGCGGCACCCACACCAACTGACTTGTGTACCACGGTGGTGCCGGCACCCCCTGAGTCAGACACCTCCACTGCAGTTGCAGGTGACACTCCTGCACCCACCACCCCTTCACTGCCTCACTCTGCCATCCCCTGATCCTGTCCCTGAGGTGCCTGGCCTGCCCCTTGTATGCCCCTCCAAGGGTGATGTCCCCCAACCGTACCAGTGCAGGCAAGCAATGTGTGACCAGTTGTCACTTCTCACCCCGTTGGTACTGTGATTTTGGACTGGCCATTGGCCTTAGTTTCTTTTGGACTTCCGTTTTTACCCTGACATTTGCTGAATAAAGCCTCTTTTTGTTTACTTTTGGGTTTTCTTTAGATGTACATGATGTGGATGAGTAGCATCCTGCATTTGCAGTTGTAATAGTGTTCACATCAGGACGATGAAGTGTTGCAGTGATGGACTCCATGTGGTCCATGGGATATGTGTCCTGTTGTAGTCTGGATCTATGGCATCCTTTTCTACAGTCTGAGGGTGTAATGTTCAGCATTTGACACAGGGATGTCCTTTTTGCATTTGTAAATGAACATCTTTGTCTTACACTGATGCACATCTGGTGGGCTTACCACTGTTCAATGTTCCGATTTCCCTGACTGTGTGCCCAGCTCCACTGGACATGCAGTTTTGCACATCAATGTCGAAGGACTCATCTGTGTATACAGTGCAACTTGCTTGACACGTGTTTGGTGTGTGTGCAGATGACTGACGTGACACCCCCGTACCCAGGCTGATGTGAGCAGAGCCTTCTGTGTGTTGTGGTTGTTGACTCACTGACGCAGTGTTCTGCTGACATGTTTGGGTCGTGCACAGACAAGGTTTGGCACAGCGGACCTTCCACAGGAGTGGTGTGCCCTCATGGCAGTGTGTAATCTGGTGACATTGCATGGGCCTGTGTTCTGTAAGCATGTCTGTGCGTGTTCCCTTCCCTTTTCCTACACATGCTGTGTCCCTAGGGATGTTCCTGTTCGTGATGCTTGCTGAGTTGTTCTGTGTTCATCCAGCATCTTGAACCTGGTTTCTCTGTGATGTGGGTGCATGGCAAACTAATGTTCATGAGGTTGTCATCCCAGGTTGTCTTTGTTGTCAGTGCTGGGGATGTGGGCAAACGCAGATGGGACACATTCAGGATTCCCCTTGGCCCTTGTTGTTTACACGAGTAATGTGATTTACAGTTTGTGTTAGCTTTCAGTGATTGTGACACGTTGTGTGTGTGACTGCTGCCACTCCTCAGGGTCAGAGCTGCAATGTTGGTAGTGTACGTGTGTTCTTCGTGTGTCACCTTGGCTTCTTCATTGGTGTGTGACTATGGCCAGGATCCCATTGATGGTGGTGGATTTCACATCATGCCCATGTACAGCATACTGTGCTGTGTGTCAGACATTGACAAGTCTTGTTGACTGGCCATGTGTGATGGGTTTCTGCACCTTGGTTCCCACCACCACCCCTGGTATTGTCATGGGTGCATATGCAATGTCACCAGTCCATGTGAGCTTCACTGCTGCACATTGGTGGAGATCAGGGTGTGTGGTGTTGAGTGTGTGCAAAAGTGAGTTGTTGCACAGCCAGACCCCTACCTCCATATTGGCCTTGGCTGGCAGGCCGTGCTGATTGATTGGAGCTTGTGTAGGTGTGATGGTAGTTAGTTGCTCAGGACACATGGCTGGGGTTCACAGTGTGAACGACATCTAACATTGTCATCACAGTGGGATTATCATGCAGGCTAGTGTCAGCACAATATGGGGTCCCTGGGGGTAGTGCTGTGGTGTGTCTGTCTCTTGCTGTCTTAGTTGCTGTTCCTACAAGCTTGTGTGACATGTGTAATTTGTGCTCCCTCTCATCTAACAATGCCTGATTGCCCACATAGGGGATTTGGATCCATGAGTTACTTTTGTGTGGCACTGTATGTGCATCTGTGTAATTGGTATTCAGGCCTCATCATGTGTTGTGTGGTTGCCTGGGGACACTGGCACCCCCCCCCCCTCACCTGCGTGGTTGATGTGCAGTGTGGGGCTGCCTGTTTGTGTTTGTGCATCTGCACCACTGCATTGGCATATCTTTAGTGTGCCATTGGCTGTATGTTGTTTGGTGGGTTTCACCTGCTGTCCCTGGGACTCCTAGGTCATCAGTCAGCACAATGATCATTGTTTGTGTGTCCCATTGCTGCCATGGTATGTTATTTGTTCACCGCACATCTACAGTCTCCACAGGGTATCTACATTTGTGTGCCCACTGGTGCAAATATGTGGGTCTGCATTATGATGGTCACTTCTGTCATTGTGTCATTGATGGATGTTGACAGTGTCAGCCCCCATGGGTGATGTTTGTCTGCACATGGCCAAAGGTATGTCTTATTTGCACTGCACTGTTTGCCTCACACAATCTATGTTGCTATGGGACACAAGCACTACTTTGCCACTGATGTGTTTGTTGTTCTGTGACCAGGAATCATCCATGCAGTTTGGCAGTTGCAGCTTTTTCAATGTCAACACTTACATTTTGGTCACTGTGATGATGGGGGTTGGACCCCATTGCCACAATGTTCAAAATGTGCTTCAGCTATGGACCCCACACTTACCTTTTGGTCACTGTGATGATGGGGGTTTTGACCCCATTGCCACAATGTGCAAAATGTGCTTCTGCTATGGACCCCGCACTTACCTTTTGGTCACTGTGATGATGGGGGTTTAGACCCCATTGCCACAATGTTCAAAATGTGCTTCAGCTATGGACCCCACACTTACCTTTTGGTCACTGTGATGATGGGGGTTTAGACCCCATTGCCACAATGTTCAAGATGTGCTTCTGCTATGGACCCCACACTTACCTTGTGGTCACTGTGATGATGGGGGTTGGACCCCATTGCCACAGTGGTCATGGTCTGCTTGCATTGTGGGGGCCACACACATTTATGTGTGACTCATGTGATAGGGGGTCACATTGTATGTTCAAAGTCATGTTCAGTGTTGTAGGCATTGGACACAGTCTACACACGCTTGTCATGGTGTTGGGGGGGATGTCTTTTTGTTGCATTCCTTATGTTGGTGTGTGCTTGTTGTGTCATGCATTGGCCATCCTATGAGTGGGGGTGTTGTTGGTGGTAGGCATCCTGCCCCCATGGGTGGAGGTGGTAGTAGTGGTAGGCATCTGGCACCCCCTGAGTAGGGGTGGTAGTAGTGGTAGGCATCCAGCCCCCATGGGTAGAGATGGTAGTAGTGGTAGGCATCTGGCACCCCCTGGGTAGGGGTGGTAGTGGTGGTAGGCATCCAGCCCCCATGGGTAGAGGTGGTAGTAGTGGTAGGCATCCAGCCCCCATGGGTAGAGGTGGTAGTAGTGACAGGCATCCTGCCCCCATGGGTAGAGGTGGTAGTAGTGACAGGCATCCTGCCCCCCATGGGTAGAGGTGGTAGTAGTGGTAGGCATCCAGCCCCCATGGGTAGAGGTGGTAGTAGTGACAGGCATCCTGCCCCCCATGGGTAGAGGTGGTAGTAGGGACAGGCATCCTGCCCCCCATGGGTAGAGGTGGTAGTAGTGGTAGGCATCTGGCACCCCCTGGGTAGGGGTGGTAGTGGTGGTAGGCATCCAGCCCCCCATGGGTAGAGGTGGTAGTAGTGACAGGCATCCTGCCCCCCATGGGTAGAGGTGGTAGTAGTATCAGGCATCCTGCCCCCATGGGTAGAGGTGGTAGTAGTGGTAGGCATCCAGCCCCCCATGGGTAGAGGTGGTAGTAGTGACAGGCATCCTGCCCCCCATGGGTAGAGGTGGTAGTAGTGACATGCATCCTGCCCCCATGGGTAGAGGTGGTAGTAGTGGTAGGCATCTGGCACCCCCTGGGTAGGGGTGGTAGTGGTGGTAGGCATCCAGCCCCCCATGGGTAGAGGTGGTAGTAGTGGTAGGCATCTAGCACCCCTGGGTAGGGGTGGTAGTGGTGGTAGGCATCCAGCCCCCCATGGGTAGAGGTGGTAGTAGTGGTAGGCATCTGGAACCCCCTCGGTAGGGGTGGTAGTGGTGGTAGGCATCCAGCCCCCCATGGGTAGAGGTGGTAGTAGTGGTGGGCATCTGGCACCCCCTGGGTAGGGGTGGTAGTGGTGGTAGGCATCCAGCCCCCCATGGGTAGAGGTGGTGGTAGTGACAGGCATCCTGCCCCCCATGGGTAGAGGTGGTAGTAGTGGTAGGCATCTGGCACCCCCTGAGTAGGGGTGGTAGTAGTGGTAGGCATCCAGCCCCCCATGGGTAGAGGTGGTAGTAGTGGTAGGCATCCAGCCCCCCATGGGTAGAGGTGGTAGTAGTGAAAGGCATCCTGCCCCCCATGGGTGGAGGTGGTAGTAGTGGTAGGCATCTGGCACCCCCTGAGTAGGGGTGGTAGTAGTGGTAGGCATCCAGCCCCCATGGGTAGAGGTGGTAGTAGTGGTAGGCATCTGGCACCCCCTGGGTAGGGGTGGTAGTGGTGGTAGGCATCCAGCCCCCCATGGGTAGAGGTGGTAGTAGTGGTAGGCATACAGCCCCCAAGGGTAGAGGTGGTAGTAGTGGTAGGTATCTGGCACCCCCTGGGTAGGTGTGGTAGTGGTGGTAGGCATCCAGCCCCCCATGGGTAGAGGTGGTAGTAGTGGTAGGCATCTGGCACCCCCTGGGTAGGGGTGGTAGTAGTGACAGGCATCCTGCCCCCCATGGGTGGAGGTGGTAGTAGTGGTAGGCATCTGGCACCCGCTGAGTAGGGGTGATAGTAGTGGTAGGCATCCAGCCCCCCATGGGTAGAGGTGGGAGTAGTGGTAGACATCTGGCACCCCCTGGGTAGGGGTGGTAGTAGTGACAGGCATCCTGCCCCCCATGGGTGGAGGTGGTAGTAGTGGTAGGCATCTGGCACCCGCTGAGTAGGGGTGGTAGTAGTGGTAGGCATCCAGTCCCCCATAGGTAGAGGTGGGAGTAGTGGTAGGCATCCAGCCCCCCATGGGTAGAGGTGGTAGTAGTGACAGGCATCCTGCCCCCCATGGGTGGAGGTGGTAGTAGTGGTAGGCATCTGGCACCCCCTGAGTCGGGGTGGTAGTAGTGGTAGGCATCCAGCCCCCCATGGGTAGAGGTGGTAGTAGTGGTAGGCATCCAGCCCCCATGGGTAGAGGTGGTAGTAGTGACAGGCATCCTGCCCCCATGGGTGGAGGTGATAGTAGTGGTAGGCATCTGGCACCCCTGAGTAGGGGTGGTAGTAGTGGTAGGCATCCAGCCCCCATGGGTAGAGGTGGTAGTAGTGGTAGGCATCTGGCACCCCTGAGTAGTGGTGGTAGTGGTGGTAGGCATCCAGCCCCCATGGGTAGAGGTGGTAGTAGTGGTAGTCATCCAGCCCCCATGGGTAGAGGTGGTAGTAGTGACAGGCATCCTGCCCCCATGGGTGGAGGTGGTAGTAGTGGTAGGCATCTGGCACCCCTGAGTAGGGGTGGTAGTAGTGGTAGGCATCCAGCCCCCATGGGTAGAGGTGGTAGTAGTGGTAGGCATCTGGCATCCCCTGGGTAGAGGTGGTAGTGGTGGTAGGCATCCAGCCCCCCATGGGTAGAGGTGGTAGTAGTGGTAGGCATCCAGCCCCCCATGGGTAGAGGTGGTAGTAGTGACAGGCATCCTGCCCCCCATGGGTAGAGGTGGTAGTAGTGGTAGGCATCTGGCACCCCCTGAGTAGGGGTGGTGGTAGTGGTAGGCATCCAGCCCCCCATGGGTAGAGGTGGTAGTAGTGGTAGGCATCCTGCCCCCCATGGGTAGAGGTGGTAGTAGTGGTAGGCATCCAGCCCCCCATGGGTAGAGGTGGTAGTAGTGGTAGGCATCCAGCCCCCATGGATAGAGGTGGTAGTAGTGACAGGCATCTAGCACCCCCTGGGTAGGGGTGGTGTTAGTTGTTGGCATCCAGGCCCCTATGTGTATATGTGGCATTGGTGATGGCCATCCCGCCCCTATGGTGCTGCTGTTGCTGGTGTAAGTAATTTCTGCATCCCTATGTGTGTGTGTGATATGTCGGGTACGTGTACTTTGTTGTTGTGGTTGGTGTCTGACTTACCTTCTGCGCCGTACGCGTCCGTGCCTGTTCTGGTAATAGATGTAGAATATTGGTAGGATCGGCACGATGGGATTCATGGTTGGTGCGTCTCGTTCGTCTTTCTCTTTGCTTTGCCTCGTCCTCGTCGCTGGCGTGTTCGTCTCGTAGCCGTGGATCGTCTTGTGGCGCGAATCGGAGCTTATGTGCGCCTCTCCCGGATGCTTTGACGTGCCGTGCGTAGCGACGGGTTCGGCGCGTACGGAAAGCGCATCGTACTTGTCCGGCCGGACGGGGCTGCATTTTGGCTTCCGTGCGACTCGATTCTGCGTTTCCGGATCCGCATCGGTCGGAGAACAGGACCTGTATTGGGTGAGTACGACTGGGTCGGGATTTGGGCAGTTGTGCGCATCGTACTTGCTCGTTCGGACGTATGTGCGAATCGGTCGGGAAACACGCATTCGCCTGGCTTTTTTCCCGGCCGAATGGTATTAGGTGCGCCTCCGACCGGGATCGGAATCGACCCCTTAGAATACAGTGAAAACACCTACATACACTAGGGAACACTCTGCGTTGGGGTACCCCTGTGATTAGCATGACCTCCTCTGTAAGGCCCTAGTACATAATAGGGCAGGGGGATTAAAACTACCTCTTAAAACACGCTACGGGCGCGTTTGCACAGTGGTGAAGGGAGGTGGACCTGAGGTGACATGTGTGCAAACGCGCTCGTGGCGCGTTTTAAGTTGCGGGATTAAGTCCCCTTGAATCCTGAGGTCCCTGGGGCCCAACTAGCCCACCAGGTACCTACAGTTAGCACCACAGAGCTGAGTTGCAGAGAGGCGGTCCGAGGCCACGCACCTTTTTCACCTCTCTGCAACGCAACTCTGTTGCGCTTACTGAAGGTACCTGGTGGGCTAGTTGGCCCCCAGGGTCCCTCAGGATTCAAGGGGAATTAATTCCCCAACTTAAAACGCGTCTTTTTTTTTTTTTTTTTTAGAAGGCCCCCCTTCTTTTTCCTTTTTTGGGCCCTGGGGACCCTATCCCCCAGGGCCTGACCCCTTTTTAACAAACAAAAAAAAAATGTGAACTGGAAGGGGGCCGCGTGGGCCCCCCTTCCGTGGCCAATTCCGGACCCGGGGACCCCATCCCCCGGGGCATGGCCACCTATTTTTATTATTTCTAAAGGAGGGGAGCCGCGAGGCTCCCGCCCTGTCATTGCAAGCAGCAGTGTCCCGGGGGTGGGCACCCCGGGACACTGCAGGAGCCGGCCCTGGGGGGTGGCGGTCCACAGGGCCATCACAGGCTCCAGGAGGGGCCGCGCGGCCCCCTCCCATCGTGTGCACAGCCCCGGGAGGTGGTGGTCCCGGGGCTCGGGGGTCCGTAACAGACCCCCAAATTTATATTTTTAGTGCCCCGGGGAGGTGGCGGTCCCCGGGGCATGTGGGGGCTTGAGCCCCCACACACGTTTATTTAAAAAAAGAAGTCCCGGGGGTGGCGGTCCCCGGGGCTGTGAGGAGCCGTGTGCCCCGCAAATAATTAATGAAAGCCCCGGGGTGGCGGTCCCCGGGCTTGGGGAGCCTTGGAGGCCCCACACATTTAAAAATTAGCCCCGGGGTGGCGGTCCCGGGGCTGCGGGGAGGCTGCGTGCCCCCGCAACTCATAAATCAAGCCCCTGGAGGTGGCGGTCCCGGGGCAGTGTGGGGGATTGGGGCCCCCCACACATTTTTCAGTGCCCCGGGACTTGGCCCACCCGGGGGCTTTTGAACACGAAGCGCGGGAGCCCGCGCTTCGTTTTTTTTTTTTGCAGCGGAAATTCGCGCTGGGTGCGCGAATCTCGCCGATTTAAAAAAAAAATGCTTTTTTGGGCCCTGGGGGTCCTTGTGGGACCCCCTAAGCAGGCCTAGGGGGTCAGGGTGTTTCTACCCTGCCCCCTTTCCTTTTTTTTTGCATTTGTTTTACTCTTTTCTTGTGACTCGGTGGAGTCACAAGATGGCTGCCAACACTTCCTGGTTTGGAGTGTTGACAGCCAATTAGCATGAAGCTCGTGATCGGGAGGGTGCGCGGATCCACTGCGGCCATAGATATCGAAACTTTTATTTTTGATTTTCTCAGCAACTACTGAACGGATTTACACCATTTTTAAAAAGGGTGCTTTCTGAACCAAGCACTACCTTTTTGCCAAATTTGGTGTAATTCCGTTCTGCAGTTTTGGCTTGCATAAAGTTTCCTATGGGAAATTGATTTTTTGACCTCTATTTTTTTATTTTCTCCGCAACTACTGAACGGATTTACACCATTTAAAAAAAAGGTCGCTTTCTGAACCAAGGGCTACCTTTTTGCCAAATTTGGTGTAATTCCGTTCAGTAGCCGTGTCTAAAATTTCCTATAGTAATTAACATGGAGAAAACACGTTTTGGGACCCCCCTTTTTTCTTGGCCCCCGCTTGATGAATCACCCCGAAACTTTCAAGATAGGGGTGGACCGGAGCGGGCCATTAGTTTTGAAAATTTTGCGAAGATTCGTCAACCGGCGCCAAAGTTAATGGGAAAAGAATGTTACGAATTTCCTATGGATAATAGGTCCTAACTATAACTATCTACTGGCGACCGCCAGTAGATAATATATTACCTACTGGCGGTCGCCAGTAGGTAGTTATAGTTAGGACCTCGTTTCTATTCAAAAAGCGTTTTTTCTTTTGCCAATATCTTTGGCGCCGGTTGACAAATCGTCGCAAAATTTTCAAAACTAATGGGGCGCTCCGGTCAGCTCCTGTCTTGAAAGTTTCGGTGTGATTCATCAAGCGGGGGCTGAGAAAAAAGGGGGGTCACTAAACGCGTTTTCCCCATGTTAATTTCCATAGGAACTTTAGGCAAAGCTACAGCCCGAACTGCTGAACGGAATTACACCAAATTTGGCAAAAAGGTAGGTCTTCGTTCAGAAAGAGCCCTTTTTTTAAAATGGTGTAAATCCGTTTAGTAGTTACTGAGAAATTAGAAAAAGAAAAGTTTCGATATCTGAGCACCGAGGAGGGTTCGCGAACCCTCCCGGGCACGAGCTTCACTCTGATTGGCTGCCAACACTCCAAACCAGGAAGTGTTGGCAGCCATCTTGTGACTCGGTAGAACCGAGTCACAAGAAAACAGTGAAATAAAGGTTAAAAAACAAAAAAAGGGGGCAGGTTAGAAACACCCTGACCCCGTAGGCCTGCTCAAGGGGTCCCACAAGGACCCCCAGGGCCAAAGAAAGCATTTAAAAAAAAAAAAATCGCCCGAATTCGCGCTTGGTGCGCGAATCCGCCCAAGAAAATTTTTAAAAAACAAAGCGCGGGCCCCCGCGCTTTGTTATTCTTAAGCCCCCAGGTGGGCCAGGTCCCGGGGGCAATGCCTATTTAATTAGCGGAGGCCCCCGCAGACCCGGGGACCGCCACCTCCCCGGGGCTTAGTTTATTGAATGCGGGGGGCTTGCGGCCCCCCCCAGCCCCGGGGACTGCCACCTCCCCGGGGCTTTGTTTTAAAAAAAGTGTGGGGGGGCTCCTGCCCCCCACGCTGCCCCGGGGACCACCACCTCTCTGGGGCATGCCTAATTAAGTGCGGGGGGCTCCTCGCAGGCTCCCCAAGCCCGGGGGACCGCCACCTCCCCGGGGCTTTCTTTATTATTGGGGGGCCTCGCGGGTCCCCCCAAGCCCCGGGGACCACCACCTCCCCGGGGCTTTGATTAATTAGAGGCGGGGCCTCATAGGCCCCCCAAGCCCCAGGGACCACCACCTCCCCGGGGCTTTGTACTTGGTGGGAGGGGGGCAGCATGGCCCCCCTCCAGGAGCCCTTGATGGCCCTGGGGACTGCCACCCCCCAGGGCCGGCTCCTGCAATGTCCCGGGGTGCCCACCCCCGGGACATTGCCGTTTGCTATGGCGGGGCGGGAGCCGTGCGGCTCCCGCCTTGTCATAGCAAACTGCTTTGGTTTTTGGAAGCGAGAGCAGGAAACCTGCTCTCGCTTCCAAAAACCAAAGCAGAATTGCTTTTGCACAAGGGGAGCTGCATGTCAGCGCTCCCCTTGTGCAAAAGCAATGCCAGCTCCCGCAGGAGGCGGGGAGCCGGCGGGACCGTGGGGGCATTGGGGCTCCCCCCACGGTCCCCAACACAAAGGGCCAGCCCTGGGGGATGGGGTCCCCGGGGCCAGAAGTGGCCCGGGAGGGGGCCACGCAGCCCCCTCCCCTGTAATTTAAATTTTGTTTATTTTTTTTAAACCGGAAAGGCCGGCCCCGGGGGATGGGGTCCCCGTGGCCATTATTGGCCTGAGGAGGGGGGCCACGTGGCCCTTTTGCCCCAAAAAAATTAATAATAGAAAGCTGGCCAGGCCCCGGGGGATGGGGTACCCGGGGCCATAATTGACCTCTGGAGGGGGGCCACGCGGCCCCCCTCCCCAATATTTAAATTTAAAAAAAGAAGGCTGCCAGGCCCCGGGGAATGGGGTCCCCGGGGCCAAAAGTGGCCCAGGGAAGGGGGGCTACGCAGTCCCCCTCCCATAAAATAAGAAAGACATTTTTTTTTTACAAAGCCGGCATTGCAGAGAGCTGCGTTGCAGAGAGGTGGTCCGAGGCCACGCCCCTTTTTACACCTCTCTGCAACTCAGCTCTGTGGCGCTTACTGGAGGTACCTGGTGGGCTAGTTGGCCCCCAGGGACCCTCAGGATTCAAGGGGACTTAATCCCCCAACTTACAACGCGCCAGGGGGAGCGTTTGCACAGTGGTGCAGGGAGGGGGCGGGGCCTGATATAACAAGTGTGCAAACACACCCTTGAATCCTGAGGGTCCCTGGAGGCCAGCTAGCCAACCAGGCTACCTCCAGCTCACATGAGCTGCGTTGCAGAGAGGTGGTCCGAGGCCACTCCCCTTTTTACACCACTCTACAAACGCTGCTTCTGGTGCACTGCTTGTGGGGGAATGAGGTCCTCTTGTGTCCTGAGGACCTCAGGACACAAGTGGACTTCATCCTCCGAGCAGCAGTGTGCCAGAAGCCGCGTTTGCAGCGTGGTGTAAAAAGGGGCGTAGCCTCGAAACACCTCTCTGCAACGCAGCCCTGTGGCACTTACTGGAGGTACCTGGTGGGCTAGTTGGCCCCCAGGGACCCTCAGGATTCAAGGGGACTTAATAGGGACATTATAGTTAGAAATTAGCTTTTAAAAAACCTTAGAAATTCACTGAAAAAACCATAGGCTTTAGGGACGTTATAGTTAGAAATTAGCATTTAAAAAACCTTAGTAATTCACTAAAAAAAACATAGGTTTCAGGGATGTTATAGTTAGAAATTAGCATTTAAAAAACCTTAGAAATTCACTGAAAAAACCATAGGTTTCAGGGACGTTATAGTTAGAAATAAGCATTTAAAAAAACTTAGAAATTCACTGAAAAAACCACAGGTGTCAGGGACGTTATAGTTAGTTGGACATTTTACTCGTACAAAACCAGAGAAATTCGGCCGTTATAGTTAGTAGAGCTAACTATAACTCGCGCCCCCGCAATGCACTGCTGATGACGTCACATATTACATCATTCATGACATGGTCAGTGACATCACTGATGACATCTCAAATGACATCACTGATGACATCATCCAGTGAATGTGTGTTTCTGTAAAGTTTAAATATATTTTATATATATATGCCAAGGTGTATTGAAGAATGAGTGGCTGTATAAGTGTCTGAATGGATGATTTAATAGGTGCGTGACTGATTGTATAAGTGACTGATTAAGTGTATCTTACTGAATGCATGGGTTAGTGAGTAAACTGTGTAAATGTCTGTATCAGTCTGTCAGTTGGTGTATAAGCGGCTGCATGGGTTGGTGAGTAGCTACATGACTGTCTATAAGGGTTATTGATTGGTTGTCTGAGTATCTGTATGGGTGCCTGAGTGTCTGTGTGAGTGGGTGGGGGGTGGGTGACTCTGTGCATAGATGTGTGAGTGGGTGATTCACTGGGTGTATGGGTTCAAGAGTGCATCTGTGAAGGGCTGAATGGGTGGGTGAGTGTGTGTATGGGTGTGTTGGTGAGTGAATGGATGTCTCAGTGGTATATGTGTGAGTAACTACACATGTGAAAGGCAGTATATGTGAGTGTTGGAGTATATAAATGACTATACGTGAGAGTGAGTGATTGTGAGAGTGGCTGTATGGATGAGTGTGTGCTTGTATCAGTGATTGTATAAGAGAGTAAGTATGTGTTAGTATTTGTATAAATAAGTGAGGTGGTCTGTGTATAACTGTATAGGTGAGTAAATGGGTGTGATTGATTCTTTGCATGACTGAGTAGGTGTGTGAGTAAGTCTAAAGATGAGTGGCGGTGTGTGAGTGTATGTATAGGTGTATGAGTGCATATGATAGTGCTGTATTGATGAGAGTGACTGAATGTATGAGTTACTGTATGGGTGAATGAGTGGATGTGTGTGGAGAACTAGGAATCACTGAGCGGGTATGTACTAACTGCTATCGGTCTGTCTATGGTTTCGATATTGGTAGTCTGTATTTTAGAGTGGGCGTATAAAAGGTTTTATTAAGGTATGAGGAGGTGCATCACATTTTCACGTGGATGATGTCATCAGTGATGTCATTTGAGATGTCATCAGTGATGTCACTGACCATGTCAAGAGTGATGTAATATGTGACGTCATCAGCAGTGCATTGCAGGGGCGCGAGTTATAGTTAGCTCTACTAACTATAACGGCTGAATTTCTCTGGTTTTGTACGAGTGAAATGTCCAACTAACTATAACGTCCCTGAAGCCTGTGGCTTTTTCAGTGAATATATATATACATTGGAACAATCGGATTATATTGACAAAACAAAAAAAGAAATTGATGAGAGAATGAAAAAACACGAGGACAGAATTAAAATAAGAAAGGCATCTAAATATGCTAGAGATAAAGCAGACTATGAGCTGGGTCAAGTCTTTACATTTTCTCGAAAATATGATGATGCCAAAAAAATCAGATTGGGCAATATCTCCCGTAATGCAACAGGTCAGCAAAAGGAAACTGTGGCAAGTGGAGTTACTGTAGAAGTGTCTGGTTCTGAGACAGGTTCTCTCACAAGTGATAATGAGTCGGATGATGGAGTGCTAAGAGCATGTAATATCCCCGATGAGGCAAACATACTCAGCCCATCAGAAGAATTAACTTTTTTAGTAACAGACCGTCTAAAGACCCTGCGCCCATGGACTCGAAACACAATAAAAACATCAGGCAAAGACGAAACCAGCGGCGCAGAGAAAGGCGCAGGCACCGGAAGAGGGAAGCCAGCAAGAAAGCAACACTGGCGCAAACAGTAACTGATAATTCTAAAACAGTTATAAATCTGTCATCTGTTGTTCTCACTAAAGCAGAAACCCAGCTCTTGGCATTAGGGCTATCATATTGCCCTGAAAGCAATTTTAATTACGGTAAAACTCGTGTTGATATTTATAAATATATCAGGAAACTTAAATTAAAAAGTTCTTCAAAATTAAAAATGGTAACCAACTTAACAAGGAACAAGTCAGTCAAATACCTACCAAAACAACCACATTACTGGCATCATATGCTGCAACTTTACTGGCTTTACATGAATTGGATGACGAAAATCAACAAGAACATGCGTGCAATTCCAGTCAGATATCAACTCAGGAAAGGCTAACAGCCCTCAACCTTATACAACCTAGTGCAGGCATCAGTCCTTTTAAGTAACCCTGGGCGTAGTTCGCGAAGTAACGCTTCGCGAAGCTACGCAAAGTGCAGTTCGCACTACGCGAGCTCACGCGTAGCACTCACGCGAACTGCGTAGTGCGTGTTCGCAATGATTGCACAGTGCCGGATGCTTGTCCGCACTGTGCAATCATTGAAAACGGCATCTTGCACAGTGCGAGCTGTCTTTTACTGCCGCTCGAGTAGATTTTTACTCGAGCGGCAGCTTTCTCAACGCGGACTGGTAGTTTCTCATCGCGAGCGGTCGCGAGCATACGCGACCACTCGCAATGAGAAACCTGACCTCCCCGCGTTGAGAATCTCGCCGGGAGGTTTATTTTCCACGCTCGCGATCGGCAACTTGATGTTGCTGATCGCGAACGAGAAAAAGTCTCGCCGGGATGTCATTTTGCTTGCTCGCGGTCGCCAACTTGACGTTGAGGACCGCGAGCAAGCAAAAAATGACCGCTGCCCTACGCTACGCTACGCGTGTTTGCACTGTGCTACGTGCAATTCGCGTAGTGCGAAGTAGCGCAAACTTCGCAAACTACGCGAGCGTAGCGTAGTTTTCCGCCCAGGCCTACTTTTAAGGCCAAATCTACTTTTTTTCCTATTATGCCAAAAGATGCCATAGATATATTTCACGAAAGAGTGATTGAAGAAACGAAAATATTGTATTCCAAAGTCAACCATAGTGCAAAAAGATTGAAATTTCGTGATATGCAATATGAAGGACTTATCCACAAATTGCGTAACAATAAGGACATTGTCATCAATAAATCAGATAAGGGGGGCAACATTGTGATATGGCCCCGGTCTCAATACACTGAAGAAGCGCATAAACAATTATCAGACCCCGCTTGTTACACTATTACTACTATAGCAGAATACAATAAGGCAAAGGAGAGTCTGAAAAAGAATTTAATGGGCTGGAAAAGACAGGGGCTGATTTCTAATCAGGAGTACAAGTTTATGATCAATGATTTTCCTGTCATCCCCACGCTTTACCTTATCCCTAAAATCCACAAACAGACTAATCCTACTCCAGGTAGACCCATCATTTCTGCTATTGGGGGCATCAGTGAACATATTACACAATATGTGGATTATTTCCTACAAACCTATGTGCAGACTCTCCCTTCATATGTTAGGAATACTGGAGACTTTTTGGAGAAAATCCAACATATCACATGGGAGGAGAACTTTTGCTCATCACTATGGACATCGAATCACTCTACACGAGCATCGACCATGGGATAGGACTCACTGCAGTAAAGCATTATTTGGATAAAAGATCTCTGAACATGCATAATCACAACATAATGCTCCTTGAAATGATTAAGTGGTGCCTTTTTAATAATTTCTTCATGTTTGACAATGTACTGTATCGTCAGGTACGTGGGGTTGCCATGGGGGCCTGCTTCTCTCCCAGCTACGTGTGTTTACATGTGGGCTGGTGGGAGGAGCAGGTTCTCAGGGGCACCCTGGCCAGGATATATGATGACAATGTACTATTCTGGTTGAGATATATTGACGATGTGTTTTTAATTTGGAAAGGGGTTTTGAAGGTGCTAAATATTTTATTGATGAACTCAATAGAAACAACATTAACCTCAAATTCACCTCACACATCAGTCAGACAGAGGTGGCATTCCTAGACACAACTATTTATGTGTCGGGTAACAAACTAGAGTCCACTCTGTTTAGGAAACCGACCGCAGGTAATGCCACCTTACATGCATCTAGCTCCCACCCGGGTCATCTAATCAAAAGTATCCCCTATGGAGAGCTTCTAAGGTTGAAGCGTATTTGCAGCACAGAGGCCGAATTTTCAAGATGCTCACAGGAAGCACTAGTTAGATTCCAAGCTAGAGGATACAGTGAATCAGTACTTAAGGAAGCAATAGAAAAAACTTCACAGAAAATGAGAGGATCACTGCTTAATTCATCCAATAAACCAGTAAAGACAAGTCAGAAGGGAGATGAGGATAATGCTCCCTGCCTGATTACTACATATAATAGACAACATAGAGAGTTAAGAGCCATTATTAATCACAATTGGCCCATACTTAAAACAGATGCAGTTTTGGCACCTTGCATACCTGACAAACCTACCATCACATATAGACGCGCTGTGTCCATGAGAAATCACCTGGTCAAGAGTAGCCCAGAAAGAGTTGAGAGTACTACATGGTTACAACTTAAAAGGGTTTCTTTAAATGCACCTCCTGCAGGGCCTGTAAATTTGGGGTTAACCGCACTTCCTACACTATACCATTCAGTCCTAAAGAGATTAAGATTAAAGGACATTATACATGTCGGACACAGTATGCTGTCTATGTTCTTACTTGTACTTGTGGCCTCAATTATGTGGGCAGCACAAAACTTAAAGTTCATGCCCGCATTCTTCAGCATTTGAGAGCCATTGTCAACAATGACACCTCCTATCCGGTGGCTCGTCATTTTAAGGAAGTTCACAACAATGACTTGCAGTGCCTCTCATATTACGTCATTGACGCCATCCCTAAATTACGACGAGGTGGCAACAGAGAAAGAATGTTAAGACAAGTAGCGACCAGATTCATATTAGAACTAGACAGTAAGGCCCCATTTGGTCTCAACACCACTGAAGACATGTACACTTATTTATAATTAATATTTATAATTAATATCTGTAATATCTATGATGGTCCTATTCCCCGCACTTTTGCAGTACCTTATTTCGTCCTGGATTTAATCTTGATCATTTTGCACTTTTACATTGGCGTTACTCTATTAGATTTTCCTGGCGCTCTCTGAAACATTAAGAATTTTTGCAATTTTAAACCTTCTATTCTTTATGTAACACACCTCATAACTTCTTCCCAGCTCTCAATATGATTTCATTAGCAACTGGGATAATATGATGTTGTACTGTTTTATATTTGCACATAGTTAGCACTTAGTATTTAGTTGCACATACATGGTATTTTGCATTCATGCAATTATCTTGGGTCAACACTTAGAGGTGTCCGATTTTGAAATGTTTTTAACGTGGTCTTACTTCTGATTTTACAGACTCATAAGGATTAGCTAGAATGGTTTGTTCTCTTAGTACCATATTTGTGCTATATTTATTCTCTGTTGGCTAATTTTAGGATATGTCATATATACTGTATTTATTTATATATTTATTCACGCATTTATGCGGTAAATAAGTGGCTTCTTTGAATATGATATAATTTTAATGATATATCTTATTTTTAGTAAAATCAGTATTTATACAGCTATATATTTATTTACATATCTATATATATATTTATTGACATATTTATTTCTGAAATGTATATTTGCACATTACTTCTAGCACTTTATAGAGTTACATTTCGCCTAGCCTTAATATCTACAGGATTCAATATGCACAGTATGGTATGTACTATATTGTTACCATCTATACATTGCCTAGTAGTCTGTTTTCTATGCCTATATGACCATGTGACACGGGTTCAGCATTGTATAAAAAAATGGTGTTTTTGCAAAGCTAGCCATATGTGAACAAGGCCATTGTACTGGCCGAAACGCGTCATGGCAGGCAGCAGTGAGAAATAAAATAATACCTTCATTGCCACCACAAGAGGAGTTCGCCAGTTCCTTCTCGCCATCCTGGAGGTTTAGGAATGCTTGATATCTACGTCATATATATATATATATAGTCCTCAGTTGCTGCTCCTTTCGTCTTCCCTCGCCCTGTGCAGAGGATCGCTTACAGCCGGCCGAGCGTGCCGGACATAGTATTCCTTAACAAAGTCCAATAAAGCGATCACTCAGAGTATGTTGCTTTTCACCAGAAGTTGGTTTTAATCCAGTAACAGCAAGCTTGATCACACACTGTATTGTGGGTAATGACTTGCAATACATAGGGAGTATGGAAACCAAAAAGGGACAAAAAATATACATTAGCCAATTACGTCAAAGTGGCATCCATTTTGTAACGTGCAGTCTGGGGTATAAAACAGTATTATTGGTCATACAGATGTGCCCCAGTGGGATTTTATGCATACCCAGTAGAGCAAACATTTTATTCATGCAATAAACATATATTATAATGAACGAAAAGAGGTCATAATGTTGCAAGCTCCATGCAGGTAATCAGAATATGATACTAGTGTATTTACAAATGTAGTGCTGGCATAGTGCCAATTGGCGCTGCTTATATCCTCCTCCCCTTATGCTGCACTGACTGCTTCCACTATTCAAGATATAGTGGTTTCTGTTCGTATGTCTCAAACGGTAAGTATTGTTATACAGATCTCCTAAATACCTGGGAAATCCCAAAGTAACCTACCCCGTGCTCTTGGTCAGATGCAAAACTGTGTATGACATAATGTACAGTCATCTGCAAGATTGAGCAAACAAACAAATGTTTGTAGTGGTCCACCCTAAGGAAGGTTTTTAAAACCCGATTATATTTATATTTACAATTTGAGGTGTAGTGTCGGTTCGTAAACAAACATCGTAGATATGTTAAGCTCTACTGTTCAGGGTGAGGGGGGACACTCAAGGTATCTGATTGAGAATTCAGAGTATCTGTTGGCATATTCTGCTTTGAACTTAAAGCAGTGCATCACACTAAGAAAAACCTCATTAGCAAGCCTGATTTGGAGTTACACCCCAGAACAAAATTTCTTAAAACAAGTAACATCTAATCATGAGGATTTCAGACCCCGTGGTATTACACAGGATATTAAAAACGAGAACGTGCTGGCAAGTAAAGCACGCTGTAATTAACCAGACACTACTGCAGCAGGAACCTACACATTAGTGGAGGGGAGGTGCAATCATCAGACACTATCCAGTTACTATACGCAGTCCACAATTCTGATTTAAGTAGTGACATATGCATACTGACCTTTAGCCCTAAACCAAGCACATGGATGAAGAATCAGAAAGAAGGGCGGCAGCCCTAAGTCTCTTTGCCAGAGCACCTAACAAAGGCCAACAGAAAATAGAAACAAAAGCAAAAGACACAACTTTACAAGACTAACTGAGAAGACTAGAGAAAATAAAAAAATCAGAAACATCAAAATGGTGGGAAGCCATCTCTTTACAAGACTAGATCGACAAGGATATGGTGCCCAGAGGTTTGCGTATTTACACCACTCCTTCATACAAATCACCGAACCCCAGGATGCTGGAGGAATGGGCGGATAATTCTGCTAAAAGCTCCAAACAAATGCTGACCATCCTCGTGAAATACGGCTGGGAGGACAGGGAGGCACTACTACAGGAACTCAAAACACTAGAAGAAGAACTCAAAAGCCATAAAGAGCAAGACATAATAAAAAAATATGTGGATGATCTCAAATTGAGACTAAAGACCTATGAAGAGGATATAAATGCTCATAAGCAGCGCAAACTACATCGCGACTACGAAAGCGGCAGAATATTGATGTACTCCCACAAATACGACCATCTGTACGAGAAACTGTCCCTAGGAGAACCTCTAGAGAGCGAAACAGAGAATGCCAGTGGCACAGATTCAGTAACTAGCAGTGATACAGAAGGAGAACAACTTCAGACAGATCGTTGGGTAAAGAACTAGGCGCCAAAATACAGCCAACTTTTTTAGACGAATATCGCCTCCTACGGACAAGGAGGGAGATATCACAGAATGTACAACCAGTAAAAACTCAAGGAAGAGGTCAAGAAGGGGGTCGAGGACGAGGAGAAAACCAGGAAGAAACTGGAGAAGAAGGAAGCGACAGCAACAGAGGAAGCAGGAGAGGCAGAGGACGAGGAAAAAGGCTTATGGGAACCAAACAAATGGGCCAGAAGAAACAGAACTGATGGATGATAATATGGTAAACTAAACAATCATCAATCTATCATACAGACCACTATCCATGATTGAGAAACTCACTCTATGCTTAGGCCTTTCCTTCTGTCCGACTAACTCTTTCAACTATCCTGAAACTAGAATTGACATTTTTAAATTCGTGAGAAAAGTCAAATTAAAAAAATGGCATACTATGAAAGGGGGATCTGAGCAAACACGCTCCGAGGAAACCAACATAACTGAACAGAATACTTTTCTAAGTATAAAAGACAGGGACGCATTATTGGCCAGGCAAGACCTTTATCACGAAGTAGGCTTAGACCCGAACGAAGAACAAACTATCCTAAGAACTAACCTACCGGCCAACATCAACTTTAGACCTAAATCTATCTTTCTTCCAGTCATGCCACATGACAACATCGATGCATTTCACGAGACAGTCACTAAAGATCTGATGAAATTTCGTAAACAAAAACATAATAAAACTAACACCCGTCGAAATTTCACCAAAGAACAATGGCAAATAGTTAAATCCTTGTCTGATGACGAAAATATTGTCATCCGCCCGGCCGATAAAGGGGGAAATATTGTGCTATGGGATAGATCCGCTTACATTGCTGAAGCACAAAGACAACTGGAAGACACTAGATTCTATGTCAAAACTAATGTACAGGAGTATAATGCTAGTATAGTGAATATCTGGAATATGCTCACAGAATGGAAAGACAAGGGTATCCTCCAATGGGATATTGTTACCTGAAATATGATTACCCTAGGACTCCTATTTTTTACTTTTTACCGAAAGTCCACAAAAACCCTAATAGACCTGGGAGACCGATTGTCTCCTCGATAGGATGTGTCTCTGAACACATCTCTAAGTACATAGACCATTTCCTTCGAGACTATGTGGAGATGCTACCCTCATACATAAGGGACACAAAAGACTTCCTGGGCAAAATCAGTAACATCACCTGGGAAGAGGTCTATCTCATGTTCACGATGGATGTAAATTCCCTTTACTCTATTATTGATCATTCTCTGGGTATACAATGCTGTCAATACTTTCTCAACAACCAGAAAATCTGCTACCTGGAACACACAGAAATGTAGTTGAAACGTATGGAATTTTGTCTCCTTAACAATATGTTTTTATTCAATGGCACTATGTACAAGCAAGTTCTTGGCACTGCTATGGGCACTTGCTTTGCCCCTAGCTTTGCCAGCCTGTTCCTGGGCGTGTGGGAAGAGGAGGTTCTCAAAATAGTGAACTCAGATCCCAATGGTAACAGGGTGATCAGATGGTATAGGTACATCGACGATCTGTTTGTGGTATAGAAGGGGAGTGAGGAGAGTGCTAAAAACATCATCACTCAACTTAATGACAACACTTTCAACCTTAATCTCACATACACCATGAGCAAGAAACAGATCGAATTTCTTGATGTAGTAGTTGAAATAGAGAACAACCAAATGAATAACAAACTCCACAGAAAAACCACAGCAGGGAACAGTCTTCTCCATGCTTTCAGCAGCCACCCTGAAACACTCAAATGGAGTATTCCATTTGGTGAGCTGCTGAGAGCAAGGAGAAACTGCAGCACACAGGAACATTTCCTAGCAGAACAAGAGAACATGATTACGAGATTCAAAGAGAGAGGGTATCCCAACTGGGTATTGTCTAAAGCTAAAGAGAAAGTTAGCAAAATCAAAAGAGAGGAAACGTTGGTAGACAAACCCATCTCTGAGGAAGAAACTACGACCAGAGTGATTCTAACCTACAACAGAGAATCCCAAAAAATATCTAGAATCCTGAATCAAAACTGGAACATCCTTTCAAGTGACCCGACATTAGGTCACACTATACAGGATCGACCACACATTACGTACAGAAAAGGAAGAAATCTTAGAGATTTTCTAGTTAAAGGGGACATCACCAGTACACATCTAAATACACAGTTCAGCCTGCAGGGATTTTTTCCCTGCGGCCACTGCAAAGCCTGTAGTAACAGCACTATGAGGAAAACATACCATACCCCGACGGGAGAAAGAATGATCAAACAATTCCTAACATGTGGAAGCATATTCACCATTTATATCCTTGAATGTCCCTGTAAAAAGAGATACATAGGCAGTACCACACTAGCCACTAAGAAAAGAGTTTTGGAACACATGAGGGCTATCAGTAACAAAGACCCTCATTACCTGGAAGCTAGACACATCGCGGACTACCATCTCTCTAACAATTCTCTCCTCACTTTCTTTGCCATAGAACAGATTGAGCAGACTCACAGGGGAGGGAATAGAGTATTACAGCTACTAAAGAAAGAATCCTGGCATATAATTAATTTACAAACCAAGAGCCCGGACGGGCTTAACCAGGACGAGGAAATGAGCATCCACCTACATGAATAATGCGTAAAATTGCCAGGTCTACTATTTGTTTTTGTCTGTATACAGAAATTACTGTGTAAAATAATTATGTATGCTACACACTACAGTATATTATGTGCTTTATTTTAATAGGATCTTAACCCACACTGTGAGAGCAACTCATGGATGTATTTTCTTTTCTTTTTATCACAGGAGAAAAGGAAGGGGCCGAATTAGAGGACCAGCTCCAATGTACCCCCCTAACCTTTTCTTCAGTCATCACGGTGGAGGGTGAGACCCGACAGATAAGAGATTTGTTTACATAACTTAACTATCTCTATATATCCTGGGTCGGAACTAGAGTGTAGATCACCTCACTTTTCAATTTTCTTTCTTTAGTTTCCTTTTTTGTGGACTACTGGGTTTTGGTAGAGGTTTTGACTGTATTACAAAAGAGTATGGGCACATTTGGTTAAGTATTTAGGCACTATGCCGAAAGCAGAATATGCCAACAGATACTCTGAATTCTCAATCAGATACCTTGAGTGTCCCCCCTCACCCTGAACAGTAGAGCTTAACATAACTACGATGTTTGTTTACGAACCAACACTACACCTCAAATTGTAAATATAAATATAATCGGGTTTTAAAAACCTTCCTTTGGGTGGACCACTACAAACATTTGTTTGTTTGCTCAATCTTGCTGATGACTGTACATTATGTCATACACAGATTTGCATCTGATCAAGAGCATGGGGTAGGTTACTTTGGGATTTCCCAGGTATTTAGGAGATCTGTATAACAATACTTACCGTTTGAGACATATGAACAGAAACCACTATATCTTGAATAGTGGAAGCAGTCAGGGCAGCATAAGGGGAGGAGGATATAAGCAGCGCCAATTGGCACTATGCCAGCACTACATTTGTAAATACACTAGTATCATATTCTGATTACCTGCATAGAGCCTGCAACATTAAGACCTCTTTTCGTTCTTTATAATATATGTTTATTGCATGAATAAAATGTTTGTTCTACTGGGTATGCATAAAATCCCACTGGGGGCACATCTGTATGACCAATAATACTGTTTTATACCCCAGACTGCACGTTACAAAATGGATGCCACTTTTACGTAAGTGGCTAATGTATATTTTTGTCCCTTTTTGGTTTCCATACTCCCTATGTATTGCAAGTCATTACCCACAATACAGTGTGTGATCAAGCTTGCTGTGCAAGCGAAACGCGTTACTGGAATAATGCCAACTTCTGGTGAAAAGCAACATACTCTGATTGATCGCTTTATTGGACTTTGTTAAGGAATATATATATATATATATATATATATATATATATATATATATATATATATATATTCTGCTCCAAAGGTTGTCCACCTGGTGAGTAGCACTCGATCAGCAGCTTTGTTTATGCTAGGTAGGGACGAGGATCCGCTTGTAGAAGCTGCTCCGTAATGGAAATGCCTGATGCGTTTCGTAGCTCCATATGCTTCTCTTCAGAGGCTTGAACGGAGACAGTGTGTGCAAACGCTGAACCCACTTCGCCATTTTCATATTGCCTACCCACCAATTGGAAGCTCGAATGAGACTGTGCATTGTGGGAAATGTGGTCCGGATAGCACACAAATCTTGTCCTGTATGGACCCTGCAAGTGGACTCGTCCTCAACTGATGGACACATCTTGGAGCTGAATGTATTCGCGGCCGTCCTGCCGCGGAGTCTGCACCACCCCGCGATAATAGGGGGCCACTCGACAAGGTATTTACCAAATCGATTATGTGGGCCAACAGCAGAGGATTTAGGACGGGCCCGCTTGCGGGGTCCATGTGACCTATACAGAGTATAATGCGCGCATCCATTTGGGGGATGATCGATTACGAACTATAGTTCCCATAATGCACAGTTCTATATGACTATCCCATTGGAGGGAGTGCAGTATTTAAATGGGAACGTCATATGTACGCATCCTTCCCGTGAAAGCCTCTGAAGAGAAAGCTGAGGAGCTTTCGAAACGCGTCAGGCAAACCTACACGGAGGCTGTTAATGGCTGTAAGTGGTATCCGTCCATACCATGGAAAGAGAATTCTCTTGCTGCTGATGGCCGAGTGCGACTCAACTGATGGACACATCTTGGAGCTGAATATATATATATATATAAATCTTGCACTATTTGGTGGTCCATGCTCCGTTTGTGGTGAAGATTCCATGGGATTGACGGAGTTGCAGCTGATATATATACAGATCTGAGGACTGAATAAACAACAACAGTGCCTAATTGCAAGTGGTTCGTGTTTCTCTGTTCACCACACAGGAGTGCGGAAGTGCGGAGAATCTTTTATTCTTTCGATATATATATATATATATATATATATATATATATATATATATATATATATAAAAAAGAATGCCTACCACATGCACTGCTATTTACCACTCATATCACTCATGGCCTGTTCTATGACATCATTGATAGCATTACTGTAGCATCTGAAATCACATAATTGATGACAACACTGTGCATGGTGAGGGCGCAAGTTATAAGTGGTGAATTTTAGTGATTTTGTTATGTTAGAGCGGTATGTTTTAACACCTTGGCTGCGGCGCGAATTCAGCCGCGGTGCTGGACATTCCATTCTTGGGCGTGGTTTGGACGGCCCCCGGCCGTCGTGCGCACACGCCCACCGTGACTCATGACGGCCGGGGGACGTCATGAGCATCAAAGGGGTTAACTGACATTTCACCTCACTGCACACACATATATGTGTGTTTATATATACACACATCCTGCTGCTAAGAAGAAAACAATTACAACTTTTTGGGAACAAATATTTAAACTGTCTCATAAAAATACTAATAAATAAAAAATAACTATAAAACATTCCAATACCAAATCATTTATATAACAAATAACACTTATAACATTACAAAACTTTTGAAAAAACGAAATTACTTACAATTATATTTTTAACTGTGATATTAAAAACAACACTAAAAACAATATTCTCACCTGCAATATTCCTTTTGACATTTGTTAGACCTGACAGCCGTGGGGTGGTCTTCCCCCAACCTTTCTGGCATCGTTTTTGCTGGTTTTAGGACTGTGTGCACTTAACCAGTGATAAAGGGCCATATGTAGGTAGCTAAATACCGGTCGGTAACGGCCGAAATTCGGTAAATCTCCCGTTACCGACCGGTATTTAAGCAATCGAGATGTAGGAGGTCGGATTTAAGGAATCGGTAATTTACCGATTCGTTATTTTAAGGAATCGGTAAATTACCGATTCCTTAAATCCTATGTAGGGAGCACTCAAGTGAGTGCATTTTTGGTTTCAGGATTCGTTATTTACCACCAACTACAAGTTGGTGGTAAATACTGAATACCTTGTAAAAAGCAATTTTGTGCTTTTTAAAAGTGCCATGTGGCAGACAAACATGCCCTTAGGGCATGTATGTGCGCCACATGTGCACACATGCACGATTCAGGGGTGCAACAGGGTGTCAATTTGACACCCTGCCACCCTTGAATATGCTCCCCTATTACCGATTCGGTATTTACCGAATCGGTAATAGTGAATGGCTTCCCATTCATTCCTATGGGCCTCCAGGCCCATAGGAATGAATGGGAAAGTATTCCTTATTACCGAATCGGTAAATACCGAATCGGTAATACCGAATATTACCGAATCGGTAAAATTTACAGAATTTTTACCTACATTCTATTTACCGATTCTTAAATACCGAATCGGTAAAATTCGGTATTTAGGAATCGGTAAATAAAAATTACCTAAATATGGCCCAAAGTGCTTGTGCTCTCTTCCCTAAACATGGTAACATTGGCTCATACACAATAGGCATATCTAATTTACTTATAATCCCCTAGTAAAGTGCACTATGTGTGCCCATGGCCTGTAAATTAAATGCTATTAGCAGGCCTGTGGCACTCATTGTGCCACCCACTTAAGTAGCCCTCTAACCATAGCACAGACCTGACACTGCAGAGCTTGTATGTGCAGTTTGCACTGTCACTTCGACCTGGCAAGATAATCCCCATGCCAGGCCTAAACCTTCCCTTTTTATACATTTATGTCACCCCTAAGGTCGGCGCTGTATGACCCACAGGGCAGAGTGCAATGTATTGAAAAGGCAGCACATGTACTTTTATGTTTTATGTGTCTTGGTAGTGAGAAACTCCTAATTTCGTTTTTCACTACTGCATGACCTATCTCTACTATAGGATAACATTGGGAATACTTTATTCCCAATTGTGAAGATATAGACTTTTCAAGTTAGGTGTCACTGAAGTCCTAATTCAAAATCACCACTTGTTTGTAAATTACAGTTTAGCAAATGCCACTTTTAGAAAGCTGGCATTCACTTACTTTAGCCATTTGGTGCCTGCTGCCTGCTGTCTGTTCAGTCTGGGGTGGGTACAGCTGGGCTTTATGTATTCTCTCTAGTCAGCCACACACAAAGGGAGCTTAGATGTGTCTTGATGGGCTTTTTTAGGAGATGGGAGGGAGAAGCTGGGCAGAGCCTCACACTTACATCTGAATACGCTGTGTCCTGTAACCACAGAAAGTGCTGCATACCGCCAGAGCAGGGAGGGAGGACCTCTGCGCACTCTAAAGCTTTCTTTTTTCACTTCAAAGGCAACACTGGGTATAAGTACTGGACCTCTGAGACCATGACTTCAGTACACTTCTGGACCTGTGACAACTCTGTCAGGAAGAAGAGCTGCTATCCTGCCGGACTGCTGCTTTGCTGGACTTCTTCCCTGCTGCCTCCTGTTCTCCTGCCTTCGGTGAGAAGGACTAGACCTTCATCACTTGTACCCAGAGTGGCGCCAAGGGTTTGCTGGCTTGCCTCTTGGTTTAAGGCTCAGGGATATCAAAGATTTCAACTACCTGCATCATGACTCTACAAGCTGTGAGTCTGTCCTGCCAAGTGGTGCCACCTCAGTCCTGGACTCTTGGAAGTGAGGCCTAAGGCGCTTCTGCAACTACACCTCACACATCCTCATTGGAACTGGTGCATCTTCACCTTTGTGTTGGTTGGACCCGGCGCATCTTCACCTTTAAGTAGATCAGAACCAGCACATCCTCGTCGAAATGTGGAACGGGGACGGCACATCGCACTCTGAACCAGTACATCGCCTTCAGAATAGATGCATCACCTGCTGCAGGAGAAGTAGCCGCGCATCGCCTTCAGATTTGGCGCCTCGAAACTCGGAACAAATGCATAGCGCCATCTCGACATATCCTGCCCACTGCGTGGGTCATCACTGAAGCATCACTTTGGCTGCACCTTGCATCTTCTTCGACATCGTTGTAGGCCCAGATCAAGGTACTTGATCAAGGTACTTTGGTCCACTGGCCCTGTATCCGGCCCATGCTCCATTGTGGTCGGCCTGAGGTTTGGCTTTGCCCCGGCCCAGTGTGACCAGATAACTCATTTAAGCTCTTTTGCTACTAAGCGCAAAGCTAAATTCTTTCTTTAAAAATTCATATCTTGACTTCTACTTGTTGGATGTTTGCCGTTTTGGTCTTGTTTTATTTATAAAAGGAAGCTCTATTTTCTAACATGTTGTGGAGTATTTTGAACAAATTAAACAATTAGGAGAAGCAAAGTATATCACAACTGTTGACCTAACAAAAGGTTATTGGCAAGTTTCATTAGAGCCAAAAGACCAAGAGAAGTCTGCATTTGCGACACCAGATGGACTCTACCTTTTGGACTTAATAGAGCACCAGCTACATTTCAGAGGCTAAAGAATACTCTGCTTTAACATCATCAAGGGTTTTCTTCTGCCTACCTAGATGATATTGTGGTTTACAGTAAAAGCTGGACTGAACATTAACAACATCTGCAGCCCATTCTTTACGAATTACGAAAGGCTTGACTACATATCTATGCCAAGAAGTCTAAATCTGCACATCGAAAAGTGAAATATCTTAACTATCTTCTTGGTTAGGGAGTCATTGAACCGCAGCTCGAAAAAGTTAAAGCCATATCGAAAACACCCTTTCTCACAACTAAAAGGGACATCAGAGCATTCCTGGGGCTCCTAGGCTATTATCTGAGGTTTATTTCCCAATATTCTGAACTGTTGGCCCCACTAACTGATTTCTTAAAAAAATGTGTCCCCTTAAGCCTTCAAACCTCCTTCAGATTCTGCCCTTACAGCTTTCCAGGATATGAAACAAACTCTCACTATTGGTCATATCCTACTTTCTCCTGACTTTGACAAAACCTTTATATTACAAACTGACGCAGTAGCCATGGGAATCGGGCTGTTCTTTCACAAAAGGATTCTGAGGGTATTTAGAGGCCTATATGCTATGGGGCAGATTTACGTTAAACTAACGCAGCACGGTGCAGCAAGTCATTTTGCTGCGCCGTGCTGTGTTAGTCTGGAGAGCACAGGGATGCGACATATTTACAAGAATATGTCGCATCTCTGTGCTTCCCCCTGCGCTGGCGCACAAACTGCTGCCATGCGCCGGCGCAGACACCCTTGCACCATAGTGCAAGGATGCCTGCGTCGTGGGGAGATTGTTTTTGTGCAGGAAGGGGCACCTTCCTGCACAAAAACAATCACTACAGGCATTTTCCTCTTCCAATGCGTGCTGTAGAATGGCGTAGCATACTGACGCATCTCCAGAGTTACGATTTCACGTAATTCTGGAGTTGAGTCCTGTTCCATGAGTGTTGCGTGGGAACACCCACAGCAACACCCATGGAACGCCCCTTCACCGCAAAGTGCTGCGTGTGAAGGGGCCGTATTTACAAGGAGAGGAAAAGTCACGCAGGGTGGCTTTTCCTCTCCTTGTAAATATGGAGGAAGCCCCTGCGCCACCAGTACGTCACGAAAAGTGACGTACTGGTGGCGCAGAAGCTTGTAAATCTGCCCCTAAATCTGTAGGAAATTATTCCCACGAGAACAAGCTTACCCCACAATTGAAAAATAATGTCTTCCCTCAAGTGGGCTACTGAAAAACGACACTATTACTTGGTGGGGAGACCTTTCATATTATATACTGGCCACGCCCATCTTACCTAGTTGTACTGGAATAAGGGAAACAATGATAACATCTTGAGATAGTTTCTATCACTTGAACCTTACCATTTTGAAGTAATACACATGAAGGACAAGCACCAAGGCAATGTAGACTACCTATCCTGTTTTCCCCTTTTCCCTAATCAGGAAAATCCTAGGGAGGGGATATGTGAGGAGGCCGAAGACTTACCTGATTGTATGACATGGTCTCCTCTATCATCTGCGGTTGCGAGTGACATACATCTCATTTTCTCGCAGGACCGAGACTGCTCTCTCTTTAAGTCATGTTGTTTGGAAGAGAAAGGGGCAGAGCCTAACAGCGCTCTGAAGGAGAAGATTCCAGAGATCTTCCTGGGTCTCTACCTGGAAGCGGCCGTGGGAAGCCTAAAAGGGATGGTGTTCACGTCCTCAAGAGAGGAGATGAGAGAACGCAGAGTTTGGCGGCCAGAAAGTGCGTCGGAGCGAGAGACCTCAGAGAAAGCCGACAGTCTTCTGGAACCTCTGGCATCGAGGAACGTGTCCTGAGACGAGCTCACTGAGAAAGATGAAGACCGAGATTCCCGTTGAAGTGCCTGAAGCTCCAGCCTTGTTCCAGGTAGGACATGGCTAGACCAGGTGCCTTTAAAGTTCCTGACATGGAGAGAGCGGGGTCAAAAGGGTCCCGAGGGTTCTTAAGAATATTACAGATGTGCAAATATTACTTCTAGTTTTTTTATTTTATTTTCTCGGCACATCACAGTAGTTTATAAGAGTTCCCAGCAGCCACTAATCCACCCATCACAACTACCTCATCTTATTCCATTGGTGGGTGTTAGTAAGACTACTGACTTACATACCCTGTACACAGTCACTAATGGGTGAAAATGGTGACGGTGATTTGGACATACAAGGAGGACAGTGACCTATCTGCGGTTGCCTTCTCTTCTTTTCTTCCGAGATCCTTCATGGGGTAATTTCTGTTCCTGGACTCCAAGTCTAGAAGAAAGAAGATAAAGAGGCTATTTAAATTTGGATAATTTGTTACAACAGATAATTGTCCTCATAAATAAAGTCCAGAATATAATCCATGTTAGAAATGGGATTCTTGGTAGGCTAGGGCGCGGGCCAAAGCCAGGCAAAAACCACCACTCTAGTCAGGATAAGGGAGTTACACTTCTAAAATAACCCCTGCTCACCCCCTTGGTAGCTTGGCACGAGCAGCCAGGCCTATCTTAGAGGCAGTGTGTAAAGCATTTGCACATAACCAGCAGTAATACAGTGTATGCACTACAAAAGGACACCACACCAGTTTAGAAAAATATCCAATATTTTTATATAGTTAAAACAAGACTAAAAACGATAAAGAACCACAATACTATACTTAAAAGTTCACAATTCAAAAATATGCTGATTAAAAAGAGTTACTTGTGTGGATAGCGCCGTCCGGGCTACCACGGCGTTGTGAGCACACAAATCCAAAACAGTTCTGGCTGACCGCGGGGTCGCAGGCCAGCTACGGTGTCGGGAAGACCCGCAAACAGTACCTTTCAGAGATGCAGGGCGATGGGGCCCTCAAAGTCACACGCGTTGCAGGTCGATCTCCTCTCTGATGGAGTCAGGAGTGCTGGTGTCGGCAGGCATCGGGTGCTGCTGTGCGAAGTGCAGCGGTGCGGCGTGCGGTGTCCTCAGGTCGCGGTGCGAGCAGCGGCTCAATGGTGGCGTCAGATGGCGTCGTCGGTGAGACCAGGGTCGCGGTGCGAGATGAAGGCGGTGCTCGTCACGGTGCTGGCAGATCACGGTGCAAGCAGCGGTGCCGTCGTTGCTGAAGTGCTGTCGTCGGCTGACGATCTGGAGTCGATGGCGCCGGCGTCGGTAGGCCAAGGCTGCGGTGTGGGATGAGGGCGGTGAGTCTTGTAACTTACGAGCGGTGCCCCCAAACCACGGTGCAAGCAGTGGTGTCGATCTCGGCGGGAAGTGGCGGCGTCAGGCAGGCCAAGGCGTCCTCGTGAAGCCAGGCGGTGCGGAGTGCGGTGCCCATAGGTCGCGGTGCGAGCAGCGGCTCAGTGGCAGCATCAACAGGCGTTGCCGGTGAGACCAGGGTCGCGGTGCGGCATTGCGGCGGTGCCCTCTGCGGTGCCAAAGCTTCGGCATGAAGCGAGGCGGTGCAGAGTGCGGTGCCCACAGGTCGCGGTGCAAGCAGCGGCTCGGTGGCGGCGTCAACAGGCATCGTCGGTGAGACCAGGGTTGCGGTGCGGCGTTGTGGCAGTGCCCTCTGCGTTGCCTTCAGGACACGGAGTCAGCAGTGGCGTCGTAGACGTCATCGAGTTGGTGTTCTTCGGGTTGCAGCCGAAAACACACAGTCCCCAGTGCTGCGGGTCGAAGAACCTGAAGTCTTTGCTGTTCCTGAGACTTCGTGAACAGGGGGCAAGCTCTACCTCAAGCCCTTGGAGAGACTCACAAATTTAGGTTGCAGAAAGTCCAGTCCAGGCCTTTCACTACCCAAGACAAAAGCAGCCACTCCAGGTCAGCCCAGCAAAGCACACAGCAAAGCAGTCGTTCCTTTTCGCAGCTTCTCCGGCTCTTCTTCTTGGCAGTCTTCTTGTCCAGATGAGTTCTAAAGTTCAGGGGTCTGGGACCCAGCATTTATGTCCAAAAATCCTTTGATCTCTTTGGCAGAGAGGGCCTGTGCCCGATCAGGACCAGTTCTGCCTTCTCTGGTGTGAATTCCTGGCAGGAGGTGGAGACGGCATTTGTCAGAGGCAGAGCAGGCCCTTTGAGGTGCAAGGAAATCTCCTCCCCTTCCCCCATCGTAAACCCAGGTCTGTTCAGCCCTTTCCTGACCTACCTAGACCATCTGGCGCCCCTCCTGCTCCCCCAGTCTTCTGTCATCCAAAACCCAGACAGGCAATCCACATTCCAGCAGAGGCACACGGGATGACTGAGCAAGAAAATACCCACTTTCCAAAAGTGGTATTTTCAAACACAGAATGTAAAAATCACCTTCACTAAAAGAGGCATCTTTAGATTCTGAGTTCAGGCATACGAAACTTCATTTATTTTCTTACCGAATTTCCTGGGCCAGTTATGTTCATAAGATGTTATGAACAAACCTCCCATTCTGTCCTATGGGGAACTGGTAGCCTTGCAATAGTGAAAAACGAAATTGGCTGTAATTCACTATTAGGACATGCCACACACACCGGGGCATGTTCTACCTTTCACATACATTGCACCCTGCCCACAGGGGTACCTTGGGCCTACCTGAGGGGTGCCTGACATGTAAGAAAAGGGAAGGTTAGGGACCGGCCAGTGTGTGCACTGGCCAAGTCGATATGGCAGTTACAAACTGCGCGCAGACTCTGCAATGGCAGGTCTGAGTTACCGTTTTCAGGGCTACTCACTGGGGTGGCACAACCAGTGCTGCAGGCCCCGGGTAGCATTTGATTCACCGGCCCTGGCACACGCAGTGCACTTACTAGGGGCTAACAGGTAAATCAAATATCCAATCATTGAAACACCAATCCATAACACAATTTACCATAGGAGCACCTGCGCTTTACCACTGATCAGCAGTGCGAAAAGCGCGCAGAACCGCTACACCAGCAAAACAGAGTCAAAACCGGGAGGTCAGAAAGCAAAAACTCAGGGGAAACATGCCAAAAAATGCCAAGTCTAACACACGTCCCCTCCAGCTGAAAGTAGGGAGAACTACCCATTTACCTGGGGGTTCTCTTCACTAAGGCGGAAGAACCTGGACAGGCCATCTGCATTGGCGTGCTCTGTGCCAGGGCGGTGTTCCACCGTAAAGTCCATTCCCTGTAGGGAGATGGACCACCTCAGCAGTTTTGGATTCTCCCCCCTCATCTGCATTAACCATCTGAGGGGCCTGTGGTCGGTCTGAACTCGGAAGTGAGTCCCAAACAGGTATGGTCTCAGCTTCTTCAGTGCCCAGACCACAGCGAAAGCTTCCCTTTCTATGGCACTCCACCTCTGCTCCCTGGGGAGTAGTCTCCTGCTAAGGAAGACTACCGGTTGGTGTAGGTCCTCTTCGTTCAGTTGTGAGAGCACCGCTCCCACTCCATGCTCTGATGCGTCGGTCTGCACGACAAATTCCTTGGAGAAGTCGGGGGCCGTGCACATGGCGGCCTTCAGGGTATCAAACGCCCTCTGGCAAGACTCAGTCCAGATCACCTTTCTCGGTTGCTTATTGGAAGTCAACTCAGTTAAGGGAACCACGATGGTGCCAAATCCCTTAACAAACCTCCGGTAGTACCCGTTGAGTCCTAAGAAGGCCCTCACCTCTGTCTGGGTCTTGGGTGGCTCCCAAGCCAGGATGGTGTCGATCTTGGGCTGTAGGGGCGCCACCTGGCCGCTCCCTACCTGGTGTCCCAAGTACACCACCGACCCCTGCCCGATCTGGCACTTACTGGCCTTAATCGTGAGGCCTGCCATCTGCAGCGCCCTCAACACTTCGCTGAGGTGTTGCAGATGTTCGTCCCAACTGGAACTGAACACCGCAATGTCGTCCAGGTACGCGGCGCTGAATTCCTCCAGCCCAGCCAACACCTGGTTGACCAACCTCTGAAATGTGGCAGGGGCATTCTTTAATCCGAAGGGCATCACCCGGAACTGGTAATGCCCGTCCGGGGTTGAGAATACTGATCTCTCTTTGGCCCCCTCGGTTAGAGCGATCTGCCAGTACCCGGACGTTAAATCGAACGTACTCAGGAATCTGGCCGCTCCCAACCGGTCGATGAGCTCATCAGCTCGGGGGATGGGGTGGGCGTCAGTCCGCGTGACGGCATTGAGCCCCCGATAGTCCACACAGAACCGCAGTTCTGGGGCAGCCCTGGGTGCCATTGCTTTCGGGACCAAGACCTCGGGGCTGGCCCATGGGCTACTGCACGGCTCAACCACCCCCAACGCCAACATCTTCGAGACCTCCTCTTTGATGCTGGCCTTGACCCGGTCAGCCAACCGGTAAATCTTGTGTTTCACCGGGGGGCTGTCACCGGTATCCACGTCGTGGGTACACCAGTGAGTAACACCTGGGGTCAAGGAGAACAGTGGGGCAAACTGCCCCAACAACTGGCGACACTCGCTCTGCTGCTCAGCGGTCAGGCCGGGGAGAGGGTCACACCATCCACCGACCCATCCCCCTCTTGGGCAGACAGGAAGTCCGGGAGAGGCTCACTCTCCGCTTCCTCCCCGTCATCCGTCGCCAAGAGCATGCTCACTTTGGACCTCTCGAAGTGGGGTTTGAGGCGGTTCACTTGGAGGACCCGTAACGGGTTCCGAGGAGCCTACAAATCCACCAGGTAGGTGACCTCACTTTTGCGCTCCACCACCTCAAAGGGCCCTGTCCACTTGTCCTGTAAGGCACAAGGTTCCACAGGGGCCATGACCCACACTTTCTGTCCAGGTCAAACTCGACCAGAGTGGCATTCTGGTCATACCACTTCCTCATTTCTTCCTGGCTGGCCTCGAGGTTCGCCTGAGTGAGTTTCCTGAAGCGGGCAGTTTGGTTGCGGAAGGCCAGCATGTAGCTGAACACATCCTGGGGGGTCTTCCTGGGAGCGGCCTCCCAGCCTTCCTTTACCAAGCTTAGAGGTCCCCGCACGGGGTGACCGTACAGAAGCTCGAAGGGACTGAACCCGAGAGATTTCTGGGGTACCTCCCTGTACGCAAAGAGAAGGCACGGTAAGAGGATGTCCCACTTACGCCTCATGGGTTCAGTGAGACCCTTGATCATGCCTTTTAAGGTCTGGTTGAACCTTTCCACCAGACCGTTGCCTTGGGGGTGGTAAGGAGTGGTGAACTTGTACGTCACACCACACTCCTTCCACAGGGATGTCATATACTTCGATATGAAATTGGTCCCCCTGTCAGAAACCACCTCTCTGGGGAACCCCACGCGGGAAAAGATCCCCATCAACGCCCGGCCCACCACTGGCGCCGTTGTTGTCCTGAGAGGGATTGCCTCCGGGTACCGGGTGACATGGTCCACCAAGACCAGGATGTACCTCTTGCCCATGGCTGTGTTGGGATCCAGTGGCCCCACGGTGTCCATCCCTACCCTTTCAAAGGGTTTCCCCACCACGGGGAATGGTTGGAGAGGAGCTTTGACCTTCCTCCCACTCTTGCCACTTGCCTGGCAAGTTTGGCAGGACCGACAATGCACATCCAACTGCCTTCGCATTCGAGGCCAGAAGAAGTGGGTGACAAGCCGGTCAAAGGTCTTGTCCTGCCCCAAATGTCCTGCCAAAGGCACGTCGTGAGCCAGACCCAGTAGGAAGGTCTGGAAGCGCTGGGGTACCAGCAGCACACGGGCTGACCAGATTCCGCGACCTTAGGCTCGCTGTACAGGAGATAATTCTCCCAATATATCCAATGTGATCCGGACTGATCACCAGTCGCCTGGGCTGCGGCCTGCTGCCGCAGACCCTCCAGAGAAGGGCACTCTTTCTGCTCCCAGCAGAACTCCTCCCTGGTGGGACCTCCTTGGGTCAGCTCAGAGATGTCCCCCAGTTCGGCTACCTGTTCCCCTGTAGGCACCGGGGCGTCCCCCTCGAGGTCCGCCTCCTCCCAGGCCGTGGGAACTTCAGGGGCCGGTTTCCCACGCCCCTTGCCCTTCCTCTTGGCAGGGACCTGGGCCACTGTTTCAGGCTCCGGGTCCTTCTGATCACCCTCTCTGGCCACCATCGACCTAGTGGACACGCATGCCCACTTTGGCAACCCCAGCATCTCCAAGTTGGACCTGAGCTCAACATCCTTCCATAAGGACTGCTCCAGGTCGTTACCGAGCAGACAAACGACAGGCATGGAAGAGCTCACAACTACCCTTAAAGGACCTGAGACCCCCCCCCCACTCGAAGGGAACCTGCGCCACCAGACACTGGCGCTCGGAATTGTCGACGGCAATCACCTGGTGGAATGCCCCGGGGACTACCTGCGTCTCAGGGACCAGGTGACACCGAACTGAGGTCACACTGGCTCCAGTATCCCTGAGAGCCTCTACCCTTTTCCCGTTAATGGTCACCCAGGTACTGTATTTCTTTGTGTTAGGGGTCACCTGGGCTCCTGGGACCATCTCACTGTCCCCTAGTGAGACGAGGGTCATTTCTGCGGGGTCCCCACCCTCCTGTTGGGACTCCTCCTCCTCCCCCAGCGCTACGCTAGCCAACACTTTGGACGGTCCACCGGTGGGTGGCTGTGTCCCCTTTGGGCACCGGGGGTCTCCCCTCAAGTGCCCCACCTTGTCACAGGCAAAACACTTGCGGGGGCCGGTCTCGGCAGGCTTTCCTGTCGAGACCCCTTGCTTCTTATCTCCGGAGGGATGGGAACCTTTACCATGGGTGTTATTTTGGGGCCCTTTTGAGAACTCCTGTGTTTTACCCTTGTCCCCCCCACTTTTCTGCTGGGGACCCTGCCCACCTTTGACTGAATCCCCCCCAAACGCTTTCTTGTGGACCCTGGTACTCACCCATTGGTCCGCCTCCATAGCAAGTTTCCTGGGGTCAGTTAGCTTACTATCAACTAGGTGCTGGCGCAGATCTGCAAAACAAAGACTAGACAAGTGCTCCCATGCAAATAAATTGTAGAGCCCCCGAAAATCTGTCATATTACTGCCCTTCACCCAGCCATCCAACGACCGACAAAACCCATCCACACATTCCAGCCACGTGCTGGCATCAGATTTCTTCCAGGACCTAAACTGATCCCGGTACTTTTCAGGAGTGAGACCATACCTAGTGAGAAGGGCTTCCTTCATATCAGCATAGGTGAGGTTAGGCCCCTTACCCAAAGCTGTCAAAGTATCCCTGGCTTCCTCTGGAAACAGAGACCACAATCCTGCTCCCCAATTCTCCTCAGGGACCCCATTCATGTGTATCGCTGCCTCATAACCCTGAAACCACCTCTGTATGTCATCACCCTTCTTGAACTCTCTGCCCACATTCTTAGGGATGTGTACGATTCGGTCTGTCTGCCTTGACGAGTTGCTGCCACCATCCGAGCCGGGCCTACTCTTCAGCTCCAGCTCTTTAAGACCTCGTTCATGTTCCAATAGCATTCTCTTCTCCTCCATGGCCAATCTAATCTTAACTAGCTCCGTGGCTGCTCTTCTTGCTTCCCGCCTGTCCTCCAGCAGCCGAGATCAACGCCGCTGCTTGCACCGTGGTTCGGGGGCACCGCTCGTAAGTTACACGACGCACCGCCCTCATCCCACCGCTGCCACCAATGTTAGAAATGGGATTCTTGGTAGGCTAGGGCGCGGGCCAAAGCCAGGCAAAAACCACCACTCTAGTCAGGATAAGGGAGTTACACTTCTAAAATAACCCCTGCTCACCCCCTTGGTAGCTTGGCATGAGCAGCCAGGCCTATCTTAGAGGCAGTGTGTAAAGCATTTGCACATAACCAGCAGTAATACAGTGTACGCACTACAAAAGGACACCACACCAGTTTAGTAAAATATCCAATCTTTTTATAAAATTAAAACAAGACCCAAAACGATAAAGAACCACAATACTATACTTAAAAGTTCACAATTCAAAAATACGCTGATTAAAAAGAGTTCCTTGTGTGGATAGCGCCGTCCGGGCTACCACGGCATCGTGAGTACACAAATCCAAAACAGTTCTGGCTGACCGCGGGGTCGCAGGCCAGCTACGGTGTCGGGAAGACCCGCAAACAGTACCTTTCAGAGATGCAGGGCGATGAGTCCCTCGAAGTCACACGCATTGCAGGTCGATCTCCTCTCTGATGGAGTCAGGAGCGCTGGCGTCGGCAGGCGTCGGGTGCTGTGGTGCGGCAAGCGGTGCCCTCAGGTCGCGGTGCGAGCAGCGGCTCGGTGGTGGCATCAGATGGTGTCGTCGGTGAGACCAGGTTCGCGGTGTGAGATGAAGGCGGTGCTCGTCACGGTGCTGGCAGATCACGGTGCAAGCAGCGGCGTCGTCGTTGCTGAAGCGCTGTCGTCGGCTGACGAACTGGAGTCGATGGCGCCGGCGTCAGTAGGCCACGGCTGCAGTGTGGGATGAGGGAGGTGCGTTGTGTAACTTACGAGCGGTGCCCTCGAACCACGGTGCAAGCAGCGGCGTCGATCTCGGCGGGAAGTGGTGGCATCAGGCAGGCCAAGGCGTCCTCGTGAAGCCAGGTGGTGTGGAGTGCGGTGCACACAGGTCGCGGTGCGAGCAGCGGCTCAGTGGTGGCGTCAACAGGCGTAGTCGGTGAGACCAGGGTCACGGTGCGGCGGTGCCCTCTGCGGTGCCAAAGCTTCGGCGTGAAGCGAGGTGGTGCGGAGTGCGGTGCCCACAGGTCACGGTGCAAGCAGCGGCTCGGTGGCGGCATCAACAGGCGTCGTCGGTGAGACCAGGGTTGCGGTGCGGCGTTGCGGAGGTGCCCGCTGCGTTGCCTTCAGGACACAGAGTCGGCAGTGGCATCGTAGACGTCGTCGAGTTGGTGTTCTTCGGGTTGCAGTACAAAACACACAGTCCCCAGTGCTGCGGGTCGAAGAACTTGAAGTCTTTGCTGTTCCTGAGACTTCGTGAACAGGGGGCAAGCTCTACCTCAAGCCCTTGGAGAGACTCACAAATTTAGGTTGCAGAAAGTCCAGTCCAGGCCTTTCACTACCCTAGACAAAAGCAGCCACTGCAGGTCAGCCCAGCAAAGCACCCAGCAAAGCTGTCGTTCCTTTTCGCAGCTTCTCCGGCTCTTCTTCTTGGCAGTCTTCTTGTCCAGATGAGTTCTAAAGTTCAGGGGTCTCGGACCCAGCATTTATGTCCAAAAATCCTTTGATCTCTTTGGCAGAGAGGGCCTGTGCCCGATCAGGACCAGTTCTGCCTTCTCTGGTGTGAATTCCTGGCAGGAGGTGGAGACGGCATTTGTCAGAGGCAGAGCAGGCCCTTTGAGGTGCAAGGAAATCTCCTCCCCCTTCCCCCATCGTAAACCCAGGTCTGTTCAGCCCTTTCCTGACCTACCTAGACCATCTGGCGCCCCTCCTGCTCCCCCAGCCTTCTGTCATCCAAAACCCAGACAGGCAATCCACATTCCAGCAGAGGCACACAGGATGACTGAGCAAGAAAATACCCACTTTCCAAAAGTGGTATTTTCAAACACAGAATGTAAAAATCACCTTCACTAAAAGAGGCATCTTTAGATTCTGAGTTCAGGCATACGAAACTTCATTTTCTTACCGAATTTCCTGGGCCAGTTATGTTCATAAGATGTTATGAACAAACCTCCCATTCTGTCCTATGGGGAACTGGTAGCCTTGCAATAGTGAAAAACGAAATTGGCTGTAATTCACTATTAGGACATGCCACACACACTGGGGCATGTCCTACCTTTCACATACATTGCACCCTGCCCACAGGGGTACCTTGGGCGTACCTGAGGGGTGCCTGACATGTAAGAAAAGGGAAGGTTAGGGACCGGCCAGTGTGTGCACTGGCCAAGTCGATATGGCAGTTATAAACTGCGCGCAGACTCTGGAATGGCAGGTCTGAGTTACCGTTTTCAGGGCCACTCACTGGGGTGGCACAACCAGTGCTGCAGGCCCCCGGGTAGCATTTGATTCACCGGCCCTGGCACACGCAGTGCACTTTACTAGGGGCTAACAGGTAAATCAAATATCCAATCATGGAATCACCAATCCATAACACAATTTACAATAGGAGCACCTGCGCTTTACCACTGATCAGCAGTGCGAAAAGCGCGCAGAACCGCTACACCAGCAAAACAGAGTCAAAACCGGGAGGTCAGAAAGCAAAAACTCAGGGGAAACATGCCAAAAAATGCCAAGTCTAACAATCCACAAGACAAGTTCAATCATTTCTTATAAACCAAAAACAAACAGGTGTGTTGTGACTTACCCTGACTAGGATTGTGGTTCCTGCTTGGACAGGGTGCATACCTCTGCCAGCCAGAAACCATTCTTTCTAAAAATGTTTATTTTCTACCTCACGATATCCTTGCAACAATATTCTAGTATCTCAATTTTAAAATTCAATATTTGGTCCAAACACCCTTCACCCCAGTGTGCCGCAGTCCTCTCTCTTGCTGTACATTTCATTCTTTCTATCTCTAGCTTGATCGACTCCCCTACTTGTTCCTAAAATCTTATCTGTTTCTCTATCTCTTTATCTATTTACCTCTTTCTCATTCTGCCTCTCTTTATCTTTTGTCTGACTAACTCAGTTTTCTCTATGTACTATAGATATCTCCATAACTCACTGACATCTGACTCTCTATCACTCCTTCACTTCTGTTTTTACTTCACCTCTTTTGCTATATCATTCTCTTTAGCTCACAGTTCTTCTCCTTTTTCACATCCAGGGCTATTTATTAAGAGTGGGCGTACTACGCTCCGCTTACCACTTAATTAACAGAGACCTCATATACTTTAGGTAAAATAACAAGTATCTCTGTCTTTACATGCTAAAATGGATATAGTCATTTCACGAAAATGAAAACATAGCAAGCAGCGAGAGAGGTGATGATTTTGAGATCCTCCCTAACCTAGGGAGAAAACCATGCAGATGCCTTGAAAACAAAGAGCACATCTTGCTAAACGATTCGGTGGTGGTCCCATCCTCTTAGGACCACCCCAAGCACAGTTATGGGCAAAAATACAATCCCAACCAAAGGCCCTGCAAAGCATTATGGGACGAGATTAGCAGTGGGCAGTGAATATTATAGTATCCAATATCAAAATAATTCTACAAAGAGCTGCAGTTCAACTCGTTGTTACTAGGTGTCCCTCACGAGTCAAATGCAAAAGCATTGAAATTATTACATCAAGCTGCAGTTCCACTAGTCGTTACTAGATGTCCCTCACGAGTCAAATGCAAAAGCATTGAAACCCTTTCATGAAGCTGCAGTTCAGCTCTTTGTAGAATTTATAGTATTAGCTCTCAGCTCAGGGTTTCAATGCTTTTGCATTTGCCTCGTGAGGGACACCTAGTAACGACTAGTGGAACTGCAGCTTCATGAAAGGGTTTTAATGCTTTTGCATTTGACTCGTGAGGGACATCTAGTAACGAATAGTGGAACTGCAGCTTGATGTAATAATTTCAATGCTTTTGCATTTGACTCGTGAGGGACACCTAGTAACAACGAGTTGAACTGCAGCTCTTTGTAGAATTATTTTGATACTGGATACTATAATATTCACTGCCATCTGCTAATCTCATCCCATAATGCTTTGCAGGGCCTTTGGTTGGGATTGTATTTTTGCCCATAACTGTGCTTGGGGTGGTCCTAACAGGATGGGAGCATCACTGAATCGTTCAGCATGATGTGCTCTTTGTGTTCAAGGCCTCTGCTTGGTCCTCCCCCTAGGTTAGGGGGGATCCCAAAATCATCACCTCTCTCATTGGCTGATATTAATTTCAAAGTTTACTTTTGTGAATTGGTTATATGCTTTTTAGCATGTAAAATTGCTTTATCAAAGCATTTGGGTGTGCAGTTTAGTAGCTGATTCCACTACGCGGAGGGATGGAGTTTGCGCTTGAATTCTGCGTAGATCACAGTTCTCCGCAAGCTCTGTTAGCGGAGCGGAGTTCATTGCCCACTCCTACTATTTATCTACTCAGCAGAGTCAGGCGTCAGAGGAATACACACATATAAACAAAGAGAGTGGAAATAAGGAAAAAAATATATCACATTTCATCTGATTTTTGGGTGACAGTCCTTAGAGCAGTGCTCAGTAATATTCACTGGCACAGCAAGAAGGCCATTTGCCATAGCGGATGTATTTTAATTATGAACATCGGACTATAAATGTATATGTCAAATTTGATTTATCATATTTATGTTTTTTTATAAATCTTTTTATTGCACAAAATAAAACATAGTCAGCGATATTAATTCACATTTAGTACATTGTTACATGCGATAGTTTCCAGCACAGAGGTAATAAACATCTAACTCTTAAATCTTCCGCCCCCCCCTTAGATCTGCTATACTTTTAGGCGGCTTTAGGTAGTTCTCTTTGCCCCGGAGGGGACATTGGTGTGCATCTCATCCCTCGGTGTTCATTCCACCTCCCCCAGATTTTAGACCATTTATTTAGACAGCCCCTACTTTCATATACAGTCTTCTCTGCCACCATACACCAGTCCATATCATTTATCCAGCCGTTCAATGTAGGGGCCTTTGCGGCTCTCCAGAGTATAACAATGTTGCCACCATGAATCCCACTGTCACCCAAAGACACTCTTTACTTGTGAGGGTTGTCTCTCCCCATATGTTCAACAGACACCATTTTGGTGAATTAAGTGTGTCTTTGGTGTAACTTCGCACATACAGGACAGTATCGCCTCCCAGTATACCTGTAACTCTGGGCATTCCCATATCATTTGAAGAAAGGTGCCTTCATGCGCATATCTCCTTGCACACATCACGGAGCCAGCTCTTCCCATTTTTACTAGTGTAGTGCAGGTAAGGTATGACCTATGTGATATTTTTAGCTGTACCAGTCCGAAACGCAAACGTATGGCCACTTCTCTGGGGGAGGCCAGGGTCTCCTGCCATTCCTCATCGTTCAACTGGTCTAGCTCTTGTTCCCAACGAGCACGAAGGTCAATCAGGGGGTCTGGGGAATTATTCATGATTTTACGATAAACCAGTGAGATTACCTTTTTATCTAAACAATCATTTTGCAATCTATCTTCCAATGGAGAGGACTCTGGAAGTTTCTCTCCTTTCGACAGGCCCACTCTCAGAGCATGGCGGATCTGCAAATATCAGAAAGTTTCTGTTTGTGCCAGTCGAAATTCCTGTTGTAGGGTCACAAATGGTCATACGACTCCCCCAACCCACATGTCTCCCAACCTAGAGAGATCAATAAGATCCCATTTGTCGAAACCTTGTTGTCGTGCCAAGAGTCCTAATATCACAGAGTCCCACAGCGGCGTCATCTGTGTAAGTTTATCTCGCCATCCGAGACCTGTTAGTGCCTCCCTCTAAACCTGTAGTGTGGTGGAGGTTGGCTCAAGGATTGACTTTACCCTTCCCCCCCATAAATTGCTCTTAAATAGCCCCTTGGTTGCATATTTTGGCCTGTCCATTTTATATGCCGGGTCATCCTGGAGATAATGCACCTAGTGGTTAACTACTGTAAGCTGGGCTGCCCAGTAGTATTTTTGAAGAGATGGGAGTGCCACCCCACCATCATAACAACCTCTTGTTAGTTTCTGGAGGGAAAGTTTAGGAGAGCCTCGGTCCGATAGGAGCAGACGCACCATTGCTTCAGCCGTCTGAAAGTATGCTGGGGGTACCGGATACGGGTTGTTGTGAAGCACATAAAGGAATCGGGGCAAGGCCATCATCTTAATCATGCTCTGCCCAGGAGAGACAGTGGTAGAGATCTCCAGTGCTGTACATCACTGCGAAAACCACGGAGCAGGGGAGTCAAGATTGTGATCATGGAAAGCTTTGGGATCTCTGGTGACAAAGACACCCAGGTATTGAAACCCTTCGGTCACTATAGGTATCACGCAACCTTGAGACAGGGTCGGTGAACTACCTCAGAGCACATATAACACTGACTTCTCCCAGTTTATGGTGTAACTGGAGTATTTACGATATGACCCAAAAATATGCAGGATCCAGTGGAGTGTTGCCCTTGGGTTTGCTATGCACAACAGGATGTCATCCGCATACAGCGAGATTCTATCTTCACAGTCTGGTGTCCATCTCAGCCCTCGGATTAGGGGGTCCCCTCCCATCCATACCACCAGGGGCTCCAACACCAGCACCACTATGAGCGGTGAAGGGGGGCACCCCTGTCTCGTACCCCATTCTAGCCGAAAGATATTCAATGTGCCCAAATTAATAGTTACTTGGGCCAGTGGGTCAGAATACAACAGTTTAAGCCATACTAAAAATCATGGTCCAAAGCCCTGTTTTTCTAATACTGCATACATGAAGGGCCATTCGATCGTATCGAAGGCCATTCCTGCGTCAAGTGAGACCACCGCTGCATCTTCCCTAATACTAGCCGACCTACCCAAGACTCCATGCAGACGTCTCAAGTTGAGCGCTGTGCTTCTTCCCAGCATAAAGCCAGATTAATCCGGATGAATTAGAGACTGTAGGACTTTGGTAAGTCAGGTTGCCAGCAATTTGGCCAGTATTTAGAGTGAGATTGGTCTGTAGGAGGCACAATCCTCTCTGGGCTTGCCTACCTTATGGATTACTACTAGATTAGCTATACGCTGGTCTCTTGGTAGCGTACCTAGTTTGCAGCTCTCCCGAAACATTTGTAGAAGCAGTGGAGCCACCTTCGATGTCATTATTTTATATAGCTCAATGGGTCTGCCATTTTTGCCCCCCACCTTTTCCGACCTCATCGCCCTGATTGCCTGAATTATATCAGTCTCTGTTGATTCCTGTTCGAGGAGGTCTCTATCTTCTGCTGCCAGCCCTGGCACTTGGAGGGTAGCCAGCAGCTCTCACGCCTCATCTATTGTGGCAGTATTCAATGGTGTATACGACCAACTATAGTATTCCGCGAACGTATCCACAATATCTTGCCCTTGTCCAACTGTGGCTCAATCCTGCAGTTTAATCTCGTACACCCATCTCGACGGCGCCTCTCGTCTATCTAACCACGCTAATAATTTACCCGCTCTGTCTCCAGTTTTATAGAGAATATGTTGTGATGCTCGATATCTAGCCTTGGCCTCCTCTTCGACCACTTCTTGAAACTCCCTCTGTTTAAGTGTTAGGCAATGCGTTACTGTTTCCTGGAGTTTGGCCCTATTCTGGGGGATTTTAAGATACCACTGGTTTATCCCCCATTGGTTAGATAACGGGGGCGCCATATTCGTAGCTCACACATACTGGGGAGGGGTCCGAAATACCACGAGCCAAATGGCATGCATCATGAACGCGCGGAAGTGGATGAGCCAATGTAAAGATATAATCAATGCCGGACAACAAATTACGATGCTTCCCAACATTGTTCAGTTGGACTCAAATTGACTCCAATGGGAGCCTGTGTTCCAAACGAGAACACATGCTCCCATTGAAAAAAGGGGTGGCTGGGGAAAACCTAGCACCCTCTGGCAGGCACCCCATGGCGCCAGCCACATTGTGCATGGTTGGGAAGAGGGGTCCCTTGGGTACCCCCACGGGCTCTATTCAGATGCCTCCGGGTGAAGGGGGACCGCAATGGGCCCCCAAAGACAGATTCTGACAGCCGTTTCATTTCGGGCAGACCGAACCGGAATGGTTGTCCGAATCGGTCATCGTAATTGCTCGTCCGGAAACCATTTCCTTTGAGCTGTACGAATCAGCTCTGAAAGACTCAGGCTCTCCAAATGCCTTTCAGAACTGATTTGGACTGCTCGAACGGTTTTTGGGTATCTTAATCGGTCATTGGAAAAAGTGTACGATTCGTTCAGAAACAAGGATTCCGAATCAGAGTCTGCAAAACGGAATCCCATTCGGAACCTTTGCTAATGACATCGTAATCGGGCCCCTAGTCTGCACTGCGGCAAATTTAACTTCAGCGGTTCATCTGTGCCTTTAAGGCCTCTTTGGATACAGTCTTATCTTCTTTGATACTGTCCCCCTATTTTTCTTGCACCATATCTCTTCGAAGAGGGTGGAGGAGGGGCGGAGCAACCCTGTGTTCCAGGATGTCTCACTTTCTTTCCTCTCTGCCCAGGACCTGTTAAATTTCTGTTTCCTTTACTTAGGGACTCGGTTGGCATGGCGGCTGTTGTTATTAAGCCGCATGGTACCACCAATCCCACGTCTTTCCAGGCCCTGTACCTGGATTGGGGAGGAGTAGTGTGTCGCGTTGCAACTCTGATCCCGGGGCGGCCTCCACTGCTATTGCTCCGAGCCTCCAGGCTCTCCGGTAACTCCAACAGGAATGAGGACCTGATCCACCACCGTCGCAGAGGGGTCTGTACCAGCACCGCAGCTCGGCCTTGAGAAGTGCTTAGTCCGCAGCCTGCAATCCGCAGTGCTCGTCTCGGCCATGCGTCTGTATTCTGGTGCAGCGGAGGATCAGCCTAGTATCTCCGTGAGCACTACCGCCTTGATTGCCCTTCGCCAACTCATGATTCAGGTCTGTATTCGCTGGCGGGCACTCTTTCACTCCCACTCTGGTCTGTTGCTTGCCACCTGCCCTCGGAGAGCTACTTTCTCTTTCAGAAGGGTCGCGCTGGAAGTCAGGGTCCTTCTGCCCAATTTAGGCAGTGTTTGTAGGCCACGCCACCTTTGATCACTTTACCATCATCATCAATAAACTTTATTCGGTCATCAGACCATAAAAGTACAAAATACATACATGCGACCCAATACAAATTTAAAATAATAAAACCCGTCGTCATCTTATGTAAAAGACACAATAATTCATAATTTTGGCATCGGCTTGAGAATCAGTGCAATAATCTCTGTACAAGCACCAACAGATCAATTCAGGATGCCTAATACGTGAATAAAACAGGCTAAAAAAGTTGCTAAAAAGTAGTGCAAGTAGTCTGTTGTAGTTTTGTTCCACTACGTAAAGAGACATAAGATGACATAAAATCAATGACCAATGTTTCACTCGATAATGATATTCTCTCGTATTTAAACTCAGTGTCTCCCCCAACGGGGCTTATTAGGGTAAAATTAGAGTTGAGCTCTTAGCCTTCCTTCTTAGGCCCCACATATGGCCAAGGAACTTCGCATTTGCGCACACCAATGATGGTCTAGTATCTGATTTTAGTATGCGCAGAGCTGCTCCGGAGTCGTGGGTTCCAAGCTGCTTACAAATGGGGGTTAGCCATTTTGCCCTGCGTCTAGAATATGCAGGGCAATCGAAGAAAACGTGGCTAATTGATTTTATCAGGGCAGGGCAGCAGGGGCAGCCTTTAATCTGGGCAGCATTGCATGACCAAGAATTTGTGAATAAGTTTACCAGCAAGGAACCGTGGCTAAATTGCATATATAATTTTCTATCGCTGGTACCTTGATGAGGTCAAGCTAGCCTTCCAGGGAACAGCTTGGCTTAAAATCTATGAATTCCTTGGTTAGTCTGCCTCGGTTGCTAGCCATTTATTCCAACTGTGCTACTCAGTCCCAATACAATACTTTAATTTGCTTCTTGGTGTATGATGCTGGGGAGTTAATGTTATGCCCCCTTAAACCAATGCTAGTAATGAGGTTTCTAATGTTTTTAATCCATCCTGTTTTGTTCGATGTAACTAGTAAGCAAACCTCATCTAGAGTAGATGCGTACGGGGACAGTTCTGGGGTGGATACAAGCCTCTGCCAAAATAGAAGTGGGCGGAGCTTCACTAGATCCTTGATTGATTTTATGTCCATGTCCAGTTTTAGGGGGCAAAGTGGTGTACTCAATGGAAGGGACACTAAATTCCTGATAAACTTGTTCTGGGACGCTGTTAGATCGCTCAATTTCTCAAAGCCCCAGAGCTCTGTCCCGTAAAGGGCACTGCTTACAGCCTTGCTTTTGTATAGTTCCAGGGCTGGTGCAACTGGTTTTCTGTAGGAGCAATGGTGTTCCTTCCTTAAAGCCCCGGTTATCTGTAGAAACTTGAGGTGGGCCTTGTTTAAATGCTGTTTCCAGGCCATACCTTCAGACAATGTAATGCCCAAATACTCGAAACTACTCACTCTCTCTAGGGGATATTATTTAGGGTTAAACACCCCTTAAATGTTTTATGGGGGTTCAACATCATTAATTTTGTCTTAGAGGTGTTTATTTCAAGACCCCTCTCATCGCAGAAGGTCTTGAATCGATGTAATAAGATTTTCAGCCCCAAAGGTGTTTTAGAGACAAGAAGAGTATCATCTGCAGAGAGCAGAGTTGCGATTTTCTGTTTCCCTAGACGGGGCACATCCACTGGAGTTGCATCTAGAAATTTGACCACTTGGTTGCTGTATAACGAGAACAGTGTTGGAGCCAAAACACAACTCTGGCGGACCCCACGCTTAATATTAACAGGATTAGTGACTTGTCCCTGTCCATCCCATCTTACTCTGGCAAAGTTCTCTGCGTGTAAATTTATAAGTATAGACAAGATTTCTATGGGCATCCCCATCTCCATGAGGTCCTGCCAGAGCTTACCCCTGGGCACCAGATCAAAGACTGACTTCAGATCTATGAATGCCACATATAGGCTCCACTTGTCCAGTGTTACCACCTTCCAATATAATAACAGAAAGCGGAAAACATAATCAATTGTTCTCGTTTTCTTACGGAACCCTGCCTGTTGTGGGGACAGGATGTGATTGTCAGCCATCCAATCCTGGATCCTCACTAAGAGATAGTAACAGAATACTTTTTGGACGCAATCAATCAAACTAATGGGCTGATAATTGGCCGGATTGCTCCTGTCGCCCTTTTTAAAAATGGGGAGCACTTCAGCTCCCTTCCAAGAAGCGGAAATAGGCCGCCCCCCAGCAATGTCATTAGAAAGTGCCATTATGTATGCAGCCCAGTTATCCCTATCGGAGCGGAAGAGATCTCCTGGAATCCCATCTGGCACTGGTGCTTTGGAGGGAACAATCGCCTTTATCATTCATATCACTTTATCATCCCAGGGGCCTTTTCCTATCGATATCGTAATCGGGCCCCTAGTCTGCACCGCGGCACATTTAACTTCAGCGGTTCATCTGTGCCTTCTAGGCCTATTTGGATACAGTCTTAACTTCTTTGATACCGTCCCCCAATTTTTCTTGCACCATATCTCTTCGAAGAGAGTGGAGGAGGGGCGGAGCAACCCAGTGTTCTGATGATGTCTCACTTTCTTCCCTCTCTGCCCAGGGCCTTTTAAATTTCCATCTCCTTTACTCAGGGACTCGGTCGGCACTACAGCTGCTGTTATTCCACCGCCCGGTACCACCAATCCCACATCTTTCCAGGCCCTGTACCTAGATTGGGGCGGAGAAGCGCATCGCATTGCGCCTCCAATCCCAAAGATAGAGTACTCGTGACAGACGTGAGATAGGGAAGCCCTTGGAAGTACCTTGGTGAAAGAAAAGATAGGTGAAGATTTACTTATTACAGCGATCTTGGCAAACGGTTGTTGGTAAAGTACTTGTATGTATCGAATGAACACGCTTCCTAATCCCATACATCTCATTATACATCAGATGCATCACCAAGAGAGTGAGACCATATCAGAAGCCTTTTCTCCATCCAGTAGTATCATCACAAAAGTTGGCTGGTTGATTGCATTATATTATCATAGCAAGTACTGCTATGCCAATGTTAAAACGTGAAATTCCGCCCTGACACGGTGTAAAGCCATGGTGGCATGGGGTGACTAATTTAATGATCACTCTTGCTAACCACCTGTCAAATTTCTATAGTGTCAGATGATCAGTGAGATATGACTTTATGGTTCTAGAGGCTTATTTGTCTTCTGAGCAGGTGGGAACATGCTCAGTGCGGTGAGGATTTCCCATGGCCATTAGCACCCATGGGATCTCAGATCATTTCCACTCTTTCTCTAACATTGTCCTTAACTTCACTTATAGAAGAGCCTGTTAACTTACATAAAAAGAAAGAAATAGAGGAAAGAATAGAGAAGTCTGTTTTTAAGTCCAGCAGTAGTGAAGCTTAGAACAAGAGAACGTGTAGAGCTGGCTACACCCTTTCAATGGAAGGTCACAATTGGGAAGCTGACGGAAGAGCCGGTAAAAAATTGAAAAGGCCAGAAGCACTGTGAATATTGCTTTAGGGTAAAAGAAAATGTCTTCTCCATTAAATTAATCAAAATATTGCACACTCATGAAAAGCTTTAAGAGTTGATAGATACATTTCCCTGTATCCAAATGTGAAAAAACTTTCCAAAACTGTCCTAAAAATACACAGAGGCTGATTATGATGTCGTTCGGAAACTCTTCAGACCAAATCGGTTCTGGAATCGTTTCCGACCGAATCAGGTTGTGCGGGTCCATCTGTCAAGGTTACTTGCAGTTCTGCAGGAGCGATATGAGAGCTAATAGGTCCCTACACCCGGCCAGTTGCTCACTGCATCAAACAATGTCAAAGTGCTAGTAGTAGACATGGGGAGGAAGGGAAGAAAACAAAAGGGGAAGTGTTGACCAATGTTCACAGTTCAAGCACAGGACTCAGTGGTTCGAGAATACTCTAAAAAAAAAGAAAAAATAGTGTGAGTATCTGACAAACAGTGTAGGGGAGGAGTATGTATGAATAGACGGATCTCATATTTCTCACTAAACTACCGCATAATTTCCCTTCTTCCGTTTTGCCCTTTCTCAACTGGGTGGCTGATGTGTCAAGTACGTCTACATCAGTCTTGTGGATATTCTCTTGTAGAGTCTTCAGCAAAAGGTAAAACAGTCCTTATTATATTCACTTAAACTAATTTGGACTGAAAACTAGAACAAAAATTATACATAGTCTTTCTTAAGCTGTGTACTAAAAAAAATGATATCCCCTTTTTATTTGCAGGGGTATAAATTAAAAGGCAACAAAAAGGAAACTGATCTTCACAGAGAAGGGCAACTCTGCAGATAAGTATAATCTCTTCATGTATCCTAACTGAACATTAGTAGTAATTTATATATGCCCGTTATAAGGTGGGGAACTAGTTTTATATTCCTTTTATTTTTTGTTCTAGGGAAATTAGCCAAGGTTGTCCGAAGCACCGCCACGACCCAGGATCAACAAAGGGGCAACAGGAACTCACCGCCACGACCAGGGTTGTCAGGAGTTGCTGCCGCTGCTGGGATTGCTAAGAGGGTCACCGCCACAGCCAGGAGCACAAGGTAGTCAACGCCGCAGCCAGGATCATGAGGAGAATCACCGCTGCGACCGGAGATCGTCAGAAATCACTACCGCGACCGGGGTCATCAGAAGTCACCACCGCAGCCGCCGGGACGATCAGGTAAGTGTTCGGAGGTGAAAACAAAGACCAAAGAATTGCAAGGAGCTGCAGGATTCCAGCGTTCAAAACCGGAAGTGGATAGCTCGTTGACAGGAAACAGACACAGCCGTCCTCCAGAAACACTAGAATGTGAAGCGTTCTGTGCCAGAAGCGAGGTCTTTTATGCCACGCTGCCATGCGTGCTGCCGAACACAAAGCGGCAAGCACGACAGTACATCCCCCTTATGGCCCCCCCACTAGCTTGGGTTTTTTAGGATAACGTCTATGGAAGAGACGCAGCAAACGAGAGGCATGAACATGACTCGCAGGTTCCCAAGTGCGATCTTCAACCCCATAGGCCTTCCAGTGTATAAGATATTGTAATTGTTTTTGCACTCTTCAGGAGTCAGTAATAGCTTCTACTTCATATTCAAGGTCATCATTAACCACCTCAGGAGGTGGATGAACAGGTAATTTTGTACCCACTGTTACTGGTTTTAATAAAGATACATGGAATACAGGATGTATTTTCAAGGTAGGAGGAAGGTCTAATTTCATGGCAACTGGACTGATAACTTTGCTTATTGAGTAGGGGCCAATAAAGCGGGGTTCAAACTTACAAGACCCCTTAAGTGCAATGTTCTTGGTGGACAGCCATACTTTGTCTCCGAAGGCGTATTTTGGCTATGCCCATCTGTCAAGATCTGCCTCCATCTTGTACAAAGCTTTGGCTCTCTCTAAGTTTGAGATGGCTGATTTCTGAATATTCAGAAGATTTTGTACAAAGTCAGAGGCTGCAGGAACAGGGTTAGTAGCAGAAGGGGGAGACAAAAGGAATTGAGGATGGAAACCATAGTTGCATTAGAAAGGAGAATAAGCAATAGAAGAATGATTGCTATTGTTGTAAGAAAATTCAGCCATCCAGATAAATGTATCCAATCTGTTGTGGAATTCAGAAACACTGATTCACCCTTTTAGTTTGTCCATCAGTTTGAGGGTCATGGGCAAAAGAGTACCGGACATCAATTTGCAACAATTTTCCTAAACCTTTCCAAAAATGTGAGACAAATTGAGAACTTCTATCGGAAACCAAAACAGAGGGAAGGCCATGTAACTTAACTATATGCTGTGCAAACAAGGAAGCTAGTTGCTTAGAAGTAGGGATTGACTTCAATGGAATGAAATGAGCCATCTTGGTTAATAAATCCACAACTACAAAGAGGGTTGTATTCCCTTGTGAGGTTTTTGGTAAATCAGTTATAAAGTCCATAGAAATTGTGTGCCAAGGAATGGGTAACGGGTTTAATAGACCCACAGGAGCTTGATGGGAAGCCTTCCCCTGGGCACACACAGAGCAAGTCTGAATATAATGTTTGGTATCCTTCGCCATATTAGGCCACCAAAAATATCTGCGTAAGAGAGCCAATGTTTTTTTATACCCTGGATGCCCAGAAAGGGAATATGTATGACACTATTCTAATGCTTGTTGTTGTAGAGATCATGTAGGTGTTACCAAACCCCTTTGAATGTATGGCAGATTGTTACCCATAGTGCCATTATGTGTTTGCACTAATACTTCAATTTCTGTGGACTTTTGAGCTTCTGTAACTGCCTTCATATACTCTTCTTCGGAGAAAATGGTGCCTATAATACACTCTCTAGCTATTATAGGAGGGGGGTCAGTTACTGTTTCCTCAAACTCATAACTTAATCGAGATAGGGCATCTGCTTTTCCATTTTTCCTTCCAGCCTGGAATTGTATGACAAAGTCAAATTCGCTAAAATACTGTGTCCCGTGCAGCTGCCTCATTGATAGGGCTTTAGCTGGTTTTTGGAATTGTAAATTATGATGATCTGTCAAAGCAGTAACCCTATGGTGTGCCCCCAATAAATACTTATGCCATTTTTCATAAGCCCTCTTAATGGCGAGCAGTTCTTTGTCACCAATAGCATCATTCTGTTCAGTGGGGGTTAGTGTATGTGAATAATAAGCTACCGGATGCAATTGTCCGGAGCTCTGATCTAGTTGAGAAAGGACTCCTCCAATCGCCATCTGGGAGGCATCCACTGCTATAATAAAACTGTAAGATGGGTTAGGGTGTCTTAATATGGGAGCCTGAGTAAAAGAATTTTTCAACTTACAGAAAGCCTCTTCAGCTGCTGTAGTCCACTCAAAAGAAACTCCTTTTTTTCAGTAACCAGTTGATGGGAGAGGCTAAATCAGAAAAGTTCTCAATAAAACACCTATAAAAGTTGGCAAAGCCGAGAAAACTTTGTATTTCTTTAACTGATCGTGGAGATTGCCAATGGGTTATGGCAACTACTTTCTGAGGGTCCATGCTTATACTTTGAGGGGACAAGACAAACTCTAAAAAGCACACCTGTGAAGTATTACATTGGCATTTGTCTAATTTACAAAACAAATGGTTATCACGAAGTCTCTCAAGCACACTCCTCACATGTCCTAAATGTTCTTTTTCAGAAGAAGAGTAAATTAAAATGTCATCAATATATGCAATGACATAAGAATCCAGCATGTCTTTCGGTACTTTGTTAATAAAAATATTGGAACGCAGACGGAGCATTACACAGACCAAAGCCCATTACCAAGTATTCATAAATACCAAACTTAGTACAAAACGCTGTTTTCCACTCATCTCCCTCTTTGACCCTCACTAGTTGGTATGCCCCTTACAAATCCAACTTAGTAAAGATTATGGCATGTTTAACCTGATCTAATAAAGAAGGAATTAAGGGTAAAGGGTACCTATTTTTTATGGTTACATCCTTGAGGGCTCTATGGCCAATACAACAGCGAAGACCCCCTTCCTATTTCGGTATAAAAAAGAAAGGCGTAGAGGCAGGTGACTGGGAAGGACGAATGAATCCAATTCGCAACATCTCATTTAGGTATTCACGAAGATATGTATTTTCCTTCTCAGTTAGTGCATAAATCCTACTGCTTGGTATACGAGCTCCTGCGATTAAATCTATTCTACAATCATATGCTCTTTGTGGTGGGAGTGTAAGAGCCTTTTCTTTATCAAAAACGCTTGTTAAGTCTCAATCGCAAAAAGGCAAGTCAGGAATTGCAGTGGCATTGATTATTGATTACCGCCACTTTACTGGGAAGCTCTTTGAGTTGTTGACAAGACTTAGTACAATATGCTGATGTGAAAGATACTGATAAGTTTGTCCAGTCAATAAAAGGGTTATGCTGACCTAGCCAGGGAAAGCCTAGCAAGACAGGAAATTGAGGTGACTGAATTAGGTCAAAAGAGATTCTTTCAAAATGGGAATTTTGTATAACAAGAGTAATGTCAATAGTGGCCTACTTTATAGGGTCTGATTTAAGATTGCTGCCATCAATAGTTTTAACATGCTCCCAAAAGGATTTATTGACAAGAGGAATTTTCTTGCTCTTAGCCCAGGTAAAATCCATAAAGTTACCAGTGGCACCCGAGTCTAGCATCACCTGTGCATCTAAAGACATTTTCTCCCACTTCAATTGTGATGCCAGGAAAAATTGATGAGGTAAGGTATTGTTTTGAGCTGCATGTTGTGAGACAATTAATCCCAAACCACCCGAAGTCTCTGTCTCGTCAGACTTCGGGTTTAGGAGTTTGCCGCCCTTCCATTTTTCCGTGGCTTCACTTGGCAAAGTCTAAGGAAATGCCCTTGCTTCCTGCAATATAAGCATAATTTTTTCTCACGCCTTCTCTTTTTTTCTTCTTCACTAAGGGGACTTCTTAAGTTCTTATGCTACCTATTTGCATAGGTTCTGGGTCTTCTGTTCTCTCCAGCTCCTGTCTTCTCTCTTTGTAAATTACAGACCGCATTTCTGGACGACCCTTCTCTCTTTTTCTCTCACTAATTCGATGATCTAATTTCACTACCAAGTCGATGAGAGCATTACAGGACTCAGGAGGGTCTACAACCTGAGCTAGAAGGTCTTTTAATTCATCTTTGAGTCCCTTAAGGAATAGGGCACTGCGTTTTGCCTCTGGCCATCCAGACTCCACTACTAATCTATTGAAAGTGGTAGTATAAGTCATCAGGTCTTTTGTTCCTTGCTTTAGGTTTAGAAATTCTGTGTCTATGGAGTGCATGAAAGAATGTTTATCAAACAATTTCCTTAATTCTTCTTTAAATGCGGTGTGATTATATAATAGCGGGTAATTTCTTTCTATTAATGGGATAGACCAATTCGCTCAGGACCCCCCAGATAAGACAAAACAAACACCACTTTGGCCTAAAGGGAAAACAAGAGGGTTTACACATGAAATGTAGCTGACATTGACTAATAAAGGTGGAAAACTTGGAAGGGTTTCCCATGAACTGTTCCGGAAGGGCCAATGGTACAGTGGGTGGAACTGTCACCTGTATTACTGGGGTACTGGTATTAGAAGAAGAGAGAGGAGACAAGAATTGATTTCAAGTAGTATCGGCCATGCCCCCCAAACTGGATTCGGGTCTCATTTCCTGTTGTAACAAATCTACTCTTAAGGCCAGAGCCTGAGTTTCTTTCTGCAGGTTTCCATTCATGTGTGCTAAATCCGTAAGTGAAACTTGGGATTCATCCATATTGCTCAGGCGGACAGCAAAATGTTGGCTTCGCGTTCTGTCAAGGTCACTTACACTTCCGCAGGAGTGATATGATAGAAGATAGGTCCCTCAACCCCGCCAGTCGCTCACTGCACCCAACAATGTCAAAGTGCCAGTAGTAGACTAGGAGAAGAAGGGAAGAAAACAAAAGGGGGAGTGTTGACCAACGTACACAGTTGAAGCATAGGACTCAGTGGTTTGAGGATAAGCTAAAAGAAAAGAAAAAAAAGTGTAAGTATCTGGCAAACAGTGTAGGAGAGGAGTATGTATGAATAGACGAATATCATATTTCTCACTAAACTACCTCATAATTTCCCTTCTTCCGTTTAGTCCTTGCTCAACTGGGTGGCTGATGTGTCAAGTACGTCTACATCAGTCTTGTGGATATTCTCTTGTAGAGTCTTCAGCAAAAGGTAAAACAGTCCTTTGTCCTTATTATATTCACTTAAACTGATTAGGACTGAAAACTAGAACAAAAACTATACATAGTCTTTCTTAAGCTGTATACCGAAAAAAATGTAATGATATCCCCTTTTTATTTGCAGGGGTATAAAGTAAAAGGCAACAAAAAGGAAACTGATCTTCACAGAGAAGCACAACTCTGCAGATAAGTATAATCTCTTCATGTATCCTAACTGAACATTAGTTGTATTTTATATGTGCCCGTTATAAGGTGGGCAACTAGTTTTATATTGCTTTTATTTTTTGTTCTAGGGAAATTAGCAAAGGTTGTCCCTAGCACCGCCATGACCCAGGATCAACATAGGGGCAACAGGAACTCACCTCTGCGACCAGGGTTGTCAGAAGTTGCTGCCGCCGCTGGGATTGCTAAGCGGGTCACTGCCACAGCCAGGAGCGTAAGGTAGTCACCACCGCCGCCAGGATTGTGAGGAGAATTACCGCCATGACTCGGGATCGTCAGAAATCACCACCGCAATCAGGGTCATCAGACGTCACCGCCGCAGCCGCTGGGATGATCAGGTAAGTGTTGAAGAGCTGCAGGATTCTGGTGTTCAAAACCGGAAGCGGATAGCTCATCGACAGGAAACAGCCAAACCGTCCTCCAGAAACACTAGAATAAAGCGTTCTGTGTCGGAAGCGAGGTCTTTTATAACTCATTGCCATGCATGCTGCTGAACGCAAAGCGGCAAGCATGACACCGACCAACCAATTACGATGCCTCCTAATGTCGTTCGGTCAGACTCTCATTGACTTCAATGCAGGCCTGTGTTCCGAACGAGAACACAGGCTCCCATTGAAAAAAGGGGTGGTTGGGGAAAACCTTGCACCCTGTGGTGGGCACCCCCTGGTGCCTGTCACACTGTGCATGTTTTAACAGGGGGGGCCCCTTCGGAACCTCCACAGGCCCCAACTGGATGCCTCTGGGTGAGGGAGGGCCTGCTACGGGCCCCCAAAGACAGATTCCGACAGCCATTTCGTGTCAGGCAGACCGAATCGGAATGGCTGTCCAAATCGGTCATCATAATCGCTCGCTCGGAAACCGTATCCATAGAGCTGTCGAATCGGCTCTGGAAGACTCGGGCTGTCCAAATGCCTTTCGGAACCGATTCGGACTGCTCGAACGATTTCCAGGCATTGTAATCTATGGAAAATGTGTGTGATGCATTCAGAAACAAAAGTTCCGATTCGGATTCTGCAAAACCGAATTCCATTCGAAGTCTTTCCTAACAACATCGTAATTGGGCCCCTAGTCTGCACCGCGGCACATTTAACTTCAGACGTTCATCTGTGTCTTCTAGGCCTCTTTGGATACAGTCTTAACTTTTTAATACCGTCCCCCTATTTTTCTTGCACCATATCTCTTCGAAGAGGGTGATAGAGGGGCAGAGCAACCCTGTGTTCCCAGGATGTCTCACTTTCTTTCATCTCTGCCCAGGGACTGTTAAATTTCTGTCTCCTTTACTCAGGGACTCGGTCGACACGGCGGCTGTTGTCTTTAAACCGCCCGGTATCACCAATCCCACGTCTTTCGAGGCTCTGCACCTGGATTGGGGTGGAGTAGCGCTTCGCGTCGCGTTGCCCCTCTGATCCTGGGGTGGTCTCCACTGTTATTGCTCCGAGCCTCCAGGCTCTCCAGTCACTCCAGCAGGACTGAGGACCTGATCCACCACCGTCGCAAAGGGGTCTGTACCAGCGCCGCAGCTCAGCCTTGAGAAGTGCTTAGTCCGGAGCCTGCAATCGGCCATGCGTCTGTATTCTGGTGCAGCGGAGGATCAGCCTAGTATCTCCATGAGCACTACCACCTTGATTGCCCTTCGCCAACTCACAATTCAGGTCTGTATTAGCTTGCCAGGCACTCTCTCACTCCCACGCTGGTCTGTTGCTCGCCGCCAGCCCGTGGAGAGTTACTTTCTCTTTCGGCAAGGTCACGCTGGAAGTCAGGGCCCTTCTGCCCGATTTAGGCGGTGTTTGTCGGCCACGCCACCTTTGATCACTTTATCATGCCAGGGGCTGAACTCGGCTCTTTTTAGGGATGGCACAGGTTTTCGCCGCCTTCTTAGGTAACTATGCATGGATTATGTACGGATTGTCTAGGTTTATGACGGTGGTCGGTCGGAGCTTTGCTAAGCTGAAGCCATCTTGGTTGGCTGCTGGCCACGGCCGCGATTTATGATATTCTTATCCACTAAGCATTCAGTAAGTAACTCTTACTTCTTTCTGCAAGATAAAATGCAATGTAAATCGAAGCGCAAATTAAATAGCCTTACCAATGCTATTCCAAGCTTTCTAGTGGCACTATTTCGCTGGTGGATAATGTGCGGCATCGGCTTGCAGCTTCTTTACGTGCCCTCATTTCTGAAATTTTATTTTATACCTTAATCATAATTATTAGTTCACAATATGAAAAATATTTTAAAAGTTGTCCCAAATAAGGGAACCTAAATAAAGTTGCCCATGGCACCAAAGGTGATTAAGATGGCATTTTAAAAGTAGATCAAGTGAAACATAAGCAGTGTGGGAATGTCCATTGAAAGTTGGTCTAAAAAACATTTAGGGACATTTTTACTCATACGTTCTGTATGCTAAGACCCTCAGCTCCAATTGTAATCAGGCTTGGCTGTAGTATTGACCTGAAAATAGGATGGCATGACATTTGGTAGAACTATCATCTGTTGCTTGCAGTAGGTTCCTAGGATAAAGGTAAGAATATCTCTGTTATGTTGTATCTCTTAGGGTATTTGCTGTACGGCGAAGAAACAGAACTAATGGGCGTGATGCTTTCTGGATCATGGGTGCGTGACTGTCTAGCATTGACACTTTTAGAATTAGGCTTAAATGATGTATACATACAGTATGTTTAACATTTCTGCACCTATGGATTTTGACTATCCTATGACTTTATGATGCCAGGTAGGTGTAATACTACTGAAACCAATAAAGTCTTCATTAAGATTTCTCTTGAGAAGTAGACCCACGGGGATTCTGCTCATGCAACTGTGAGTAATCTTGTACTTGAGCACCTGAAATTACCAGGTCTTTAAACACTGGCCCATGATTTACTGGGTGAGAATAAACATCTGGTAAACCATGGCTGGAGAGAGTAGAGGCTCAGAGGAGAGGCACAACTCTTCCTGCCCCCTAACGCATCACTGATTGAGCTAACAACACCCCCATCAACAAGCCACAGCCTGACATGGCCTTAGAGGGCCTCCCAGCCATACGTGCCACACCCCCTGATCAGCACCATCTCCCCTATTTCATAATGAAATGTAGGAATTTATGTATTCAATGTTTAAACATCATTTGATAATTCTTCCTAATGCTGCTAGGTTCCTCCACTGTCTTAAATCTAACTTTTCTAAAATAGCTGGAATTGTGGCACTTGAAAAAGGAATCTTGTGTATTTTGCACCAGTGAGAGTTGATAGAACTCACACCATAATAAGTCTGTTCTATTCTGTTTTGATTCGGATGGTTGATTAAGATCACCATATGCGAAGCTATGGCTGGCCAAAAATATGACGAAAGTCTAGGGAAACCCCCTGCCTTTGTCTCCCAGCAGCTTCATGAATTTAAGTGCCTCCATGCCGTGCACAAGCCCTAGACATGGCTAGTTATGGGTAAATCAATTTTATGGAACAACTCTGGGAGTAGTCTAATAAACTGCCAACTAAGGGGCCGATTCCGATTCGGGCCGGAAAACGTACCGACCGACTCGGAGCAGGAATAAATACTGACCGACACGTACCGGTGCAGCCCGACCCGCAAAGTACGATGAGAAGCGTGCTAAATCCGACCGACTCGTACGGAACACAAGCCGAACGACCGAGCCGCGCGGAAAACAGCCATCCGGCCGGAAAAGCACGCGAATCGAACCGACCGACACGCACCAGGAAGAATCCCGAACGAAACGTACCCGCGAACTCCTACCCGCCAAGTACGATGCAACACGTGGAAAACACGACCGAGTCGCACAGAGCCCAAGCCGCACGACCGACACGCATTCAAAACTGCGAGCCGAAGCAACCCAAAACCCCGCGACCAACGCGTACGCAGCACAGAAAACAGCACAAACACACCGTGAACGAATCTGAGAGGCTCGCACGAGACAACTGGAGGGTCCGACTCGGTCACAAGAACGTCTCCTACATGCACAAAAAGAACCAAGAAAAAAAACACAGAAAAAGGCCAAACAAGCAATCACAAAGCAAATAAATACTGGGGGGGGAAACAGGGAACAAAGACACACCCACAACTCCACCCATATAAAGGACACAAATCCCTACCATGATCCTTTGCAAATTCAAATTACCTGCCAGCACTCAACACCAACAGACAGCAACCACACACACACTCACAGCTCATCCATCACACAAGCCACACACCAGCAGCACCACAACAAATAGCACCCTCACATACACCCAGCAAAACACACACTCACACACCCTCACTTGCACACCAACACACACATCACACACCAGCACCACCCAACACCATGCCCCCAAAGAAGAATCACAAGTTCCTAGATAGTGAATTGGAAGTCCTGGTAGATGAGATCCTCGGGGTAGAGCCACAGCTGTTTGGTACATTGGTCCAACAGACACCCATGGCGCAGAAAACCAAGATGTGGGAGAGGATCGTCGACAGGGTGAACGCACAATCACCATGTTTGTGCACAAAGGTAGACATCCAGAACAGGTGGTATGACGTGCGCAGGAGGGTCAAGGAGCTGTTGAAGAAGGACTACATAGTGAGCCAACACACCGGCAGTGGCCCTCCTGCCAAACCAGTATACCTCAGGCCCTGGGAGGAGAAGGTGCGGGCCATCCTACCACCAGTGAGCGTCTATGGACTAGAAAACATCCCAGAGCCTGGTGAGTACACAACAAATGTACACAATATTGTGCCACAATACACACACATCACTGTCAAGGGGAGAGTCAAACCATGCACCCTTAGCAAATACACACCAACCAAAACAGATCATCCCAAAATGTGTATGTCAGCCAGATAAACACAATACATGCCAGCTCATAGTGAAATGTAACTGTCAGACATGTACAAACCTAACAACAAATAGAGCTAGGCAGTGGCACAAATATAACCAACAAACACAGTAAGACATGTAGCCACCACCACAACACCACCTCACAGGGAAGCTCACTGAAAGGAAGGAATACTGTGTATGCTGGGCAAGTCAGTGTAGCCAATAGCATCATGGGAGTCGTAGTCACAGAAATTGCCCACCCTCACAATGCGCACATCAACACCACCATGAACCATGCCCACATCACAGGGAGTGCAAAACAACTGACAAGATGGCTGACACTGGCTACTGCTGTGGGGAGCACAAGGCCCTGCTGGCAACTGTGCACCAACCAACAGCAGGACACCACTGACTGACATCCTGAAAGACAACTTGCACTCCCTGCAATGGAAGCACGTTCCATGGTGGGATATCTGGCTGGGTGGGAAGGAGGACTCACAGCACTGACCATAGTCACCAGCAGCTCCACCCACACACCCCTAACACAAACTACACACAACTCACCTGGGAGAAAGCATTGCCTAACACACCAATCAAATATCCCACAAAGAACCACAACCCTGGGTCATGCAGTGTGAAGCACAGGGACACACATGGGACTTGTAGCAAAACAAACCCCAGGATAACACTGTCAGCCATCTTGTCAGCACAGGCACACAACCCCACAGGGAAGCTGAGTCAAAAGGAAGGAAGCATGGGCATGCTGGGAAGGGGGTGGAGGCAAAAGCATGATGGGAGTGGTAGTCACAGCCCAACATCCCCCACCCACATGGCCCAGCAAGAACACACCCAAGCATGCACACCTCACAGGGAGTCAAAAGCCACTTCAAAGATGCCTGACACTGGTGCTCTGTTGTGGGGAGCACAAGGCCATGCTGGGAACTGGGTACCAACCAACAGCAGGACACCACTGTCAGCCATCTTCCATTGCTGTCACACCCACACACAGTGAAGTACACTCAAAAGGAAGGAAGTATGGGCATGCTGGGAAGGGGGTGGAGGCAATAGCATGATGGGCGTGGTAGTCACAGCTCAACATCCCCCCCACATGGCCCAGCAAGCTCACACTGAAGCATGCACACCTCACAGAGAGTGTAAAGCCCCATCAAAGATGTCTGACACTGGTGCTCTGTTGTGGGGAGCACAAGGCCATGCTGGGAACTGGCCAACAACCAACAGCAGGACACCACTGTCAGCCATCTTGCCATTGCTGTCACACCCACACACAGTGAAGTACACTCAAAAGGAAGGAAGTATGGGCATGCTGGGAAGGGGGGTGGAGGCAATAGCATGATGGGAGTGGTAGTCACAGCTCAACATCCCCCCCCCCCACATGGCCCAGCAAGCTCACACTGAAGCATGCACACCTCACAGAGAGTGTAAAGCCCCATCAAAGATGTCTGACACTGGTGCTCTGTTGTGGGGAGCACAAGGCCATGCTGGGAACTGGCCAACAACCAACAGCAGGACACCACTGTCAGCCATCTTGCCATTGCTGTCACACCCACACACAGTAAAGTACACTCAAAAGGAAGGAAGTATGGGCATGCTGGGAAGGGGGGTGGAGGCAATAGCATGATGGGAGTGGTAGTCACAGCTCAACATCCCCCCCACATGGCCCAGCAAGCTCACACTGAAGCATGCACACCTCACAGAGAGTGTAAAGCCCCATCAAAGATGTCTGACACTGGTGCTCTGTTGTGGGGAGCACAAGGCCATGCTGGGAACTGGCCAACAACCAACAGCAGGACACCACTGTCAGCCATCTTGCCATTGCTGTCACACCCACACACAGTGAAGTACACTCAAAAGGAAGGAATTATGGGCATGCTGGGAAGGGGGTGGAGGCAATAGCATGATGGGAGTGGTAGTCACAGCTCAACATCCCCCCACATGGCCCAGCAAGCTCACACTGAAGCATTCACACCTCACAGAGAGTGTAAAGCCCCATCAAAGATGTCTGACACTGGTGCTCTGTTGTGGGGAGCACAAGGCCATGCTGGGAACTGGCCAACAACCAACAGCAGGACACCACTGTCAGCCATCTTGCCATTGCTGTCACACCCACACACAGTGAAGTACACTCAAAAGGAAGGAAGTATGGGCATGCTGGGAAGGGGGTGGAGGCAATAGCATGATGGGAGTGGTAGTCACAGCTCAACATCCCCCCCCACATGGCCCAGCAAGCTCACACTGAAGCATGCACACCTCACAGAGAGTGTAAAGCCCCATCAAAGATGTCTGACACTGGTGCTCTGTTGTGGGGAGCACAAGGCCATGCTGGGAACTGGCCAACAACCAACAGCAGGACACCACTGTCAGCCATCTTGCCATTGCTGTCACACCCACACACAGTGAAGTACACTCAAAAGGAAGGAAGTATGGGCATGCTGGGAAGGGGGTGGAGGCAATAGCATGATGGGAGTGGTAGTCACAGCTCAACATCCCCCCCACATGGCCCAGCAAGCTCACACTGAAGCATGCACACCTCACAGAGAGTGTAAAGCCCCATCAAAGATGTCTGACACTGGTGCTCTGTTGTGGGGAGCACAAGGCCATGCTGGGAACTGGCCAACAACCAACAGCAGGACACCACTGTCAGCCATCTTGCCATTGCTGTCACACCCACACACAGTGAAGTACACTCAAAAGGAAGGAAGTATGGGCATGCTGGGAAGGGGGTGGAGGCAATAGCATGATGGGAGTGGTAGTCACAGATATTGCTCACCCTCACAATGCGCACATCAACACCACCATGAACCATGCCCACATCACAGGGAGTGGAAAACAACTGACAAGATGGCTGACACTGGCTACTGCTGTGGGGAGCACAAGAGCCCTGCTGGCAACTGTGCACCAACCAACAGCAGGACACCACTGACTGACATCCTGAAAGACAACTTGCACTCCCTGCAATGGAAGCACGTTCCATGGTGGGATATCTGGCTGGGTGGGAAGGAGGGCCGGATGTCAACCAAATACAACCAATGCAGACCATGTACACACCCCAACATTCACATAGAAATGCCCAAATAATGCAGGACAATGTGCTACACCAATATAAACCCCTGACTGTGACAACTTAGGACAAAGCAATGTACAGGCCCGCATCCAGAGGCACAGTCACAACTGTCAGGTGTGTCAACCATTGATGCCTGCAGAAACATAACATACATTGTGTGTGTCTCCCAAAAACAGGTGATGATGGGGACACAGCAGCAGACGCTGAGGAGTCCCCGTCCCAGGCTCCAAGAGGATACGGAGCTCACTGGTGTGGAACAGCCTCTGCCCTCCTCGGATGAAGAAGACCAACCTGGCACCTCCGGAGCAAGTCATCATGCAGCACCAGCAGGACCACCAGCTGCACCCCTGCACCCACCCCTCCAACGACTGTCAACACACATACCACCCCTGCCGACATGGAAAGACCAAGGAGCACCACCACCACCAGCACAGGGACCCTGGACCAACGTGGGGCCATGGACACCAACACCACCAACAACCCCCACGGGGGCCCAGGGTCACCTGTGCGTGCCACCTCAGGTACTGCACGTGTCGCCAGGGGTGGTGGGAGGGGTGGTAGACATAGGTTGCTGCTTGCAGAGGGGTCTGGACTGCATGATGACCCACAACTGGCACGCATAGCCGATGCGTACCAGTCCAGCACCGGAGAGCTCAGCCAGGTAGTGGGGCTCCTCAGGGACATTAAACAGCAGCAGGCTGCCCATCATGCCCGCTTGGACTCACACATGTCCCGCGTGGAGTCCAAGTGGGACACACTGCAAGAGATAGACGGCGGTGCATAGGGACATATTACAATGCCTCCGCCAGATGAGCAGCAACCAGTCAACACCTCCCTGTGTGCCCACAACATCTGGTGCTGAAACAACTGCAACTGCCACAGGGAGGGAAGATGACTCTGGCGGAGAGTCCCCTGCACCGCAGCAGCCTGCACTTGAGGGTCCCCCCCCCAAAGAAGAGGGGCCGTCCGAGGAGGGGCAAGTGAGACGCCGATGGCCATGTGCAACCCCCAGGAAGCCAAAACCTGTTCTGGATAATCACCTTTGTGCGCAAACTGTTCACCCTGTTGCCTGCAACACAACTCTCTCACATGACATGGGGAGCTCAAGTTGGACCAATGTCTCAGATGACTGTGGACTTTACTCTGGACATTTCTGCTACCAGGACTTCCAAATCATCTAGGAACTTTGGATTACAATCACAATGTACAGCACCCACCATCCTGTGCACTATACTCACACATGTATGTCAATAAACTCACTAATACACCATACTTGTCTCTGTTGTGATTCCTACGCTGTCTCTGTTATGTAGCTTCTAGAGCGCACGGCTACTCCCAACGGGAGTGTCCCGGCGCTTAAGACAGAAAGGGAGGTGGGAGGGAATAGAAGTAGTGACTTCACAGGTGTTAAGGAAGACTAAAGAGCCATGTTTTCAAAAGTTTCCGGAAGCATAGCTCTGTGTTAGCCTTTCTGATGTACATGGGCAGAGAGTTCCACAGAGTTGTGGTTCTAACGGTAAAGGATCTTCCTCCTATTCTTGCCTTAGCAAAACGAGGGATGGTAAGAAGTTCACGATGATTAGATCTTAGGTTTCTTGCTTGATGGGATTTATGAATTCTTTTCCGAAGATAGAAGGGGCCACTTCCATTTATTGCCCGATAGGCAAGAGTAAGCGCCTTAAATTCTATACGTTTTTTTACGGGCAGCCAATGAAGACTTAGCAAATGGGGAGAGATATGATGTCTTAAAGGAACATTTCTAATAAGCCTTGCGGCTGCGTTCTGAATTATCTGCAGTCTCATTAGTAGATACATTGGTATACCCAGATATAGACTGTTGGCATAGTCTAATTTTGAGGTTATCAATGCATGTACAATAGTTTTCCTGCAATCTATCGGAAGAAAATGAAGAAATCTACGTAATGCCTTCATTTTCCAGAAGCAGGATGATGTCACAAGACTTATCTGGGATTTGCATGAAAGAGTGTTATCCACCTTAAAACCCAGATTTCTCGCTGAGGGCACTGGCTGTGGAGGGGGATTGAGCAGGGAAGGCCACCAGAGATCAGAGTGGGGGAGGGAAGGCTGATTAAAAAACAAAACCTCAGTTTTGTCGGCATTCAGCTGCAGACAATTCTTTGTCATCCAGGTTGATATGTCAATCAGACATTCCTTAAAATGTGTGAATGCGGCCTCTGAATGATCTTTAAAAGAGAACACTAGCTGGGTGTCATCAGCATATGAGATGACACCCACGCCATGTTGCTCTATAAGAGTAGCCAGGGGCGCAAGGTAAATGTTAAAAAGAGTAGGGCTGAGAGCCGACCCTTGAGGAACTCCACATTTCACCAATCTTGGTGATGAGACATAAGGGTGCAGCCTTACTTTCTGGGACCGCCCTTCAAGAAAAGAGCTGAACCAGGCCAAAGTGGTCCCTAAACTCCCAATTGTTTTAGCCTGTCAAGAAGGATCTTGTGTGACACAGTGTCAAATGCTGCTGACAGGTCTAACAGCACCAGCATTGCACAGTTGTTCTTGTCTAAGGTTTCCCGGATTGTTTCAGTTACCTCCAACAGAGCTGTCTCGGTGCTATAGCCAGCTCTGAATCCAGACTGAGAGTCGTGTAGTAAATTATTAATTTCTAGGAAGTGGGATAACTGCTTTTGTGCTTCTTTCTCAAGGATTTTAGCAGGTGCTGGCAGGAGGGAGATAGGTCTAAAAAATTTTAGTACTGTAGGATCTGCATTCTCCTTTTTAAGGATAGGTTGGACAATTGCAGTTTTCCAAATAGATGGGTATGTGTCAGATGTAAGAGAAGTATTCCAGAGCTGATTCAGAGAAGGGTTAATCAAAGGGGCAAGTAAGTTAAAAAACCTAGCGGGACAAGGATCCAACGGGGATCCAGATCTTATTTTTTTCAATTGACTGAGAGAAGAGTCGGAGTCAAAAGGAGTAAATTCCGACCAGGTATTTGTAGGGGATTTCAGAGGAGTATTGGAGGTATTAATCTCCGAAAATGAGGAGTAAATATTTTGAATTTTTTCCTGAAAGAAACTAGATAAATTCTCACAAAGAGTATCGGACGGAGTTATATTACTTTTCATGGTCTCTGGTTGCAAGAAGTCTTGAACAATTTTAAAGACTTCTTTGGTCGAACTATCTGATCGTCTAATTTGGTTGGCAATGAAATCCTTAATACAAGTGCGTTTTATCCCATGAAAGTGCTTAACTGCTTTCCTATAGATGTCTTTCATCTCAGTACAGTAAGTCTTGCGCCATATCCGTTCCAGCTTTTTACAGCGGCTTTTTTCTGCTTGTAATTCAGGTGTGAACCAGGGAGCTGAAGGTTTGTTCCTGGTTAATTTCATTACTTTCAAAGGGGCTATTTTGTCTATGGCAGAGGTAACCCAATGATTAAAGGTTTCCGCATCCTTATTAGGTTCTCCAGTGAGTAGTAAGGAGGTGTTAGATAACTCAGGGCCCATAGTTTCAGGAGTGATTTTCCTCCAGTTTCTACGAACCTCGTGTTTAATTTCCCTATGATAGTAATTTGTAGTAAAAGTTAAATTAAAAGAAATTAGGCTGTGGTCCGACCATGCAATAGGGATGGGGTTCTCTGTGGTCTCTGAAGTGGCGATGATGATCTGGGAAATGACACTGTGCATGCTAACTGCTACAGCAAGTACAACACCGGCATGTGAGTCATGGCGACGTCACACATATGAGGGAGGCACACCACCAGGGCTACACAACACATACACACCATGGCCATCTGACTCATCGCCTACACTGATGTTGCCAGGAAATACGTTGCATTGCACAGACCCAACACCTATTCACAGTCTGTGTTAACTAGCCCACTGGTGCAGTAAGCAAATGTCAGTCAGATGTGTGACCACAGACAACGCACATCACAAAGTGAAGCACAGGTTTATTACACATTTGCAACATGTTGTAACCACCACAGATGCAAGGTAATCCCACCTGGCAGCGGGCACACAGTCAACAAGTGTAGAAGGAAGGAAGTCCATGGGTGTGGTGCACATCACCTGTAGGGACACAACAGCTACCACCCTGGATGTCGAATCACGGTGTCGGGGATCACAGTTGACCAAACGACTCTGAAAGTACCCTGTGAAGGACAGAAATGACACACAGTCAAAAGCACTGAAGAACAGGACAGAACTGCAATACTCATGCCCAATACATGTCACAAGATACCCACCCAGAACCAAGTTAGCATGTCAACACTGTTGGGGAGTACAGACTACCTGTAAGGACACATCGCTACACGCATACAGTCATGTAGCACATGGACACACTCAAAGAGCACCAGAGCACCACCAACACATATCATGCAAACTCACATCAGTTACATGACATCTCTGGATACTTACATTCAGCTGAAGAAGTTGGTGATGAGCTGTGTGCGGACATCACCATCATCATCATCATCATTACTGGCATCGTGGTCCAGGCCAGGATCCTCCACAGGTGGCGGACGTTGGTCATCGTCATCCAGGATGAGAGGCAACTCCTTCCGCACTGCCAGGTTGTGTAGCATGCTGCAGACGATGACAATCTTGCACACCTTTGCCGGGGCATATGGGAGGGACCCTCCTGTCTTGTCCAGGCAGCGGAAGCGGCTCTTCAGGAGACCAAATGTCCGCTCAATCACTCTCCTCGTCCGACCATGTGCCTCATTGTAGCGCATCTGGGCTGGTGTCACAGGGTTCCTGAGGGGCGTCAGCAACCACGGCATGTTGGGATATCCGGAGTCACCTACATACAGACAATTGCACATTAGCTGAGTTGGAAAAGAGGGTGGAACACTACATTGCAGAACACACACAATGTTACAAAGTCAGTACACACCAACAAGCCAGGCACGCTGGTTCCGCATCTGTGACATCATCCTCGGGATGCGACTACTCCTCATCACGTAGGCATCGTGTGCAGAACTGGGGAAACGGGCACACACGTGTGAGATGGTCATATCTGCAAGACAGACCACCAGTGCATTGACCGAGTGGTAGTGCTTGCGGTTCCTGTATGCCTGCTCCTGGGCCTGTGGTGGTACCAAAGCCACATGTGTCCCATCAATGGAGCCAATGACATGCGGCATCCTCCCCAGGGCATAGAAGTCACTCTTCACGTCAGTGAGTTGCTGGAGTCTAGGGAAATAGATGTACTGGTTCAGGTATATCAACATAGCCTCCAATACATCGCGGAGCACACGGCTGAACATGGTCTGTGACATCCCACCAGCAGTCGCCAGAGTGTGTTGAAAGGTACCGGTGGCAAAGAAGTGTAGGGCTGCCATCACCTTCACCTTGGGGGTCAGCGCTGTAGGGTACGGCCGGCCAGGTTGCAGGTGTGGTGCCAAGCGCACTGCCAAATCATCAATCAGCTGCCTGGTGAAGCGGTACCATCGGATGCTGTCACGTTCCACCATCGTTGCCAGGTCAGGGAATGGTCTATGGACAGCTGGTGCCCTGCAGTGCAGAGGTGAAGAAAGAAAGATTGTCACTCACCCCACATATGTGGCATTGTACACACTCAATATCACACGATACATCATTATGAGGCACAAGTACATGATGTGTGCAGTTCCGTAAGGACATGTATGGCACATACATGGCCAACATCCAACATCACAGTTCAACAAGTGGCATCAATAAGTCCCAGGTTGTGCCATTGGGTATCATGAGGACGTGTCACATTTCCCATCTCCTGCTGCCACGTTACAAACACACCCCACAGTGACATGTGAGGACAGATGTGCCCCAGGCATCACAGCTCAACGACAGGTAGATTCCCAGGGACCCTGTATTGCCACATGGACACTGGCATGACATGGCGTATCATGTATACACCACAGCAAAACAACCATGACCCCCACAGGTAGTGGTCCCTGTTGCCTCGGCAGGACAGACATGGACGTCTGTGACACACACACGCACATCAAAGTCCATGCACAAACAACGTGGATGTGGAGACTGTCTCCCATCGTGCACATGAAATCCGAGACATTGTAAACACAACATGCACACAGACTGTGGAGGACCATCACTATTTTGCCAATGGGTCACCCTGGGTTAAACATACCGTTCCACATGGGACTCAGGGGGCATGTCACATGACATACACATACACCACCGTGAAATGTGACCATGCCTCATGCTCAGATATGAACAGTTGCACATCACAGTGGTCATGTACACGAAACACCAAGGATACTGTCCCCATGAACACGTGCACAGCCTGGGGGTGGCTGCCCCAAGTGACACCCACAGAACAACATGTTCACCCCATACACGGAATAGGTAATGCAGCCTTACATGCCTTAGGATACAGTTTGGACAGGCTGTGGTGTTGTAGGTGTGCCCCTCACACCCTGGGAAGTATATGTGGCTGGCATATGTTCACCTGTGACAGGCATGGTGACATATGCCAGTGACATGTACAGGGACGCGTTGGACAGCAATGGACCGATCGGTGCGCACACATTGGCCATTGCATTCAATGTGTGCTGGTACGCGTTGTATTCGCAATACGCGTTGGACAGCAATGGACCGATCGGTGCGCACACATTGGCCATTGCATTCAATGTGTGCTGGTACGCGTTGTATTCGCAATACGCGTTGGACAGCAATGGACCGATCGGTGCGCACACATTGGCCATTGCATTCAATGTGTGCTGGTACGCGTTGTATTCGCAATATGCGTTGGACAGCAATGGACCGATCGGTGCGCACACATTGGCCATTGCATTCAATGTGTGCTGGTACGCGTTGTATCCTGGGTACGCGTTGAACAGCAATGGACCGATCGGTGTGCCCGGCCGGCCCATTGCATTCAATGTGTGCGGGTACGCGTTGTATCCTAGGTACGCGTTGAACAGCAATGGACCGATCGGTGTGCCCGGCCGGCCCATTGCATTCAATGTGTGCGGGTACGCGTTGTATCCTAGGTACGCGTTGAACAGCAATGGACCGATCGGTGTGCCCGGCCGGCCCATTGCATTCAATGTGTGCGAGTGCACGCGTTGTATCCTAGGTACGCGTTGAACAGCAATGGACCGATCGGTGTGCCCGGCCGGCCCATTGCATTCAATGTGTGCGGGTACGCGTTGTATCCTAGGTACGCGTTGAACAGCAATGGACCGATCGGTGTGCCCGGCCGGCCCATTGCATTCAATGTGTGCGGGTATGCGTTGTATCCTAGGTACGCGTTGAACAGCAATGGACCGATCGGTGCGCACCCATTCGCTATTGCCTGGCCTGGCAACGGACGCGTTTTCAAATCTTGAACGAGTCTGATGCTGGAAATTCAGTTGGTCACCCACAACAATGTTGCAAATTCATGGGTGTCATGAAGTTGAACTTTTGAAGGATGCTGTGGGCGTGTGTAAGTGGTGCAATTCCATGGATTGGCCAGATTCAGAAGATGCTAACGACTTGGACCTATCACTTTGGACACATGGGACAGTAACTGCCTCTGCAGCACACATATAATGCTGGCTGTTCCCCTGAGAGCTCACTTGCCTGCACTACATGCTCCAGGACGACATCTGCCACCACCACTGCTGCTGTATCTGCACCCTCTGGACCCTGCAATGGCACGTACTGTGGAGAGAGCCCCAGCCTTCAGCACTGAGGAGAACCAGGCCCTGCTGGACAGCCTCCTTCCACAGTACAGCAAGCTGTATGGGAAAGCAGGGGAGCAGGTGAGTGTTCTGTCCACTGCCTTCCTAAATGTGCATGTTGTCTGACTAGCAAGGCTAACAGTCTGCACGCCACTGGCTAGCAGGCTCACTGAGTAGTTGTCACCCCCCATAGTGTGTAGTTACATGCACTGGACAGGTATAGTGCAGTGACAGTGCATTTAAACAAGGTTTTACTTCCCAGGCAATGATACCATGTAGTAACTGCTGGCATACTGTCCATGGCCATCGTTGCACTGCCTGTGTACATCATGTGCCCCTGTGATTGAGACATGTATACACAACTGTGTAATGCACGGATATGTTGCATGTGTAGTAATAGCATTCTCACTTTGTCATCCTCACAGGTTGATGCCCACCAGAAGCAGAAGATATGGCTGACCATCATCCGGGCAGTGAGATCCGTGGGGGACTACAAGCGCCGGATCCACAACTGCCAGAAGAGGTGGCAGGACCTTCGGGGCTGGACCCGGAGGATCGCACGGGTCCAGCTGAAGCTGTCGCCTCCTCGCAGGAGGGGCGGACACCGGACCCTGACCCCCACATGCTCAGGATCCTGGCGGTGGTCTTCCCTGATCTGGATGGGCAGCTGAAGGCCAGGGAGCAGCACGGAGGGGTGAGTCCATGACTGCATTGTGTACTTTGTCTGCCATGCTATGTGCCCTCCTCTGGCCTGGTTAAACTTCCACAGCACATCAGTCATGTGGGCCAGGACCCATGTCCCTCAATTGTGCACTGCCCACTCCTCATCTGATACCCAGGTGTGGCCCTTGCAGTCAGGGAATTGTGTCACTTGGGTACTGTGTCCTTGCAGTTTGCTTGACTCAAGGTGGGGGACAGCATCTGTTCCCCTAACTGTGGTGGGCATCATGGGTGGGTCCATTGCTTACACAATGCCTGTGTTCTGACATGTAATCTGCGTGTTACTTTGATATGTGGTCCAATTGCTGAGCTGATCCACCACATGTGCCTGGGGTAACTGCCACACACCCAAGCTGCGGGTGGGAACAATGTTTGGGCCCCAGGAGTGTGTATATTACGTGTGTCACACATACTTAGCCAGCTGCCTACTGTCCAGGGTTCATCCCTCATTCATGTGGGGCAGGACAGTCATGCCTACTCCAGGCCATGCAATGCACTCTGTACTCCCACTCCCGTGTATCAGCTGACACGTTGTGCTCAGTGATATGTCCCCTCAGGTGTCAGCCTCTGTGTCAGTGTGCTGTGGCTTCGATGTCAGGACTGCTGGGGTGTTTATCGGTTGGGGCTCAGCATGCCACCGGAGATGTGACCATAGGAGACGATACTTGTGTGACACATAGGTGTTTGAACACCTGACCGTGCAGACTGGGGTATGCGAATGTGAAGTCCATGCAGCTGTTTCCCATTCACAGCAGATTGTGAGGTGCTCAGGTTCAGAGGCTTGTGTTACAGGTCACCCATATGTCCAATCAGTATGACCTGGACAGATAAGGGTTCAGATGATGTGGTGTGTGGGGGATGTACATGTGCACTTGTTCAGCTCCAGGACTTGCATTCCCCATGATCTACTATTGTGACACAGTGAAGAGTGTTGTTGTTTGGCTGCCCTGCCCATGTGACTGGAGACAGTGATGTATGACTTAGCAGGCATGCCTGTGCCATGGCATGTGACTTCCTATGAGTGATCCTGCAGGGGAGTGACATGTGCTACATGCACACCATAGTGGCAATGGCTATCAGCACATGGGTGCATCATGGTGTCTGTCGCTGGTATGCATCACATGCATTTCATATATCTGACTCTGGGCATCACTTTCATCCGGGCACCTGTACTGACTCAGTGGCAAGAGTTGTGATGTGTGCATGTTCACATGCTTCACTGTGTTCTCTGCACCGTCCAACTACTGTGTAGGTGGTGCATGTGTCCACACTGGGGTATTGCCAGCCAACGGACGCCAGACAGATGGGTGCAAGGCCAGGTGGGATGTGAGTGCCATGGTTGACGATCAGACTGACAATTGGCTTCTCCTATTCTGTTTGGGCAATTTTAGCAATGTTCAACTAAGGATGCCAGGCCTTGCTCTGTATTGTGCTGTACTTACTGTGGTGTGTGTGTTCGGTGCAGGTGACTGATGTCTGTCTGTTTCCCTATTGTTTACAGATACATCCACGGCCACTGGAGGGGTCAGCTCCACGGACCAGGAGGAGCCGCAGAGCCAGACTGGGTCAGCAGCCAAGGAGTGGTCGGAGGGACCCAGTGGCACGGAGGGCGAGGGGAGCCACACCGAGGAGTCCTCAGCACCATCCACCTCAGCTGAGGACCACAGCAGCTCGGAGGATGACTCCCTTATGGAGGCGGGTGTCAGCAGCCACCACACCCCAGCTAGTGTTGCTGTCCCCGCCACCACCACCACCACCACCGCCCTCCCATCAGCTCCCATTCCCGAGGTCCGTGGAGGCTCCCATGTTCGGGAGCGTGTCTCCTTCGGGCCAGGCACCGCACCCCTGCCCCTGTGTCCCCTGCTGCCCTGAGTGAGGAGTCTGTGTACCTCCTTCGCCAGCTCCATGTAGGGCAGACAGCGATGCTGAGTGTCCTCCATGCACACACCACTCTGTTGACTCAGCTGGTGTCGTTCATGGAGGGCATCTCATCGGGCATGTCTGCCCTACAGAGGGGCAATAGGTCCATGGACTCCTCCCTGACGGCAGCAGTGTCCCTCCTCCAACAGTCCCTCACCCCTCCTGTCTCTGCCCCATCCACACTCCCCAGCACCTTACCTGTCCCAAGCACACACACACCGGCACAGGCACACACCAGCACAGACACGAGCAGCACACACACACACACGCCACAGACAAGACGCACACGCACGCACAGTCAGGGGACTGAAACCACACTCACAGGGGATGGGGCCCAGTCACACACACACGCATCCACGAGCACTGCGCAGTCCACAGTTGCCTCTCCCTCCAAAGCCCCCTCCGTTGCCTCACCTGCAACCCCAAAGACCCAGCGGCTCTTCCTCAGTGACCTCGGCCTCTTCCCCTCCGATCCAGCTGATACAGCATTCAGGGGGAAGAGGAAGCCAACAGAGCGGAGTGCCCCTCGCCACCAGACACCCTCCCCCAGGCGCAGACCGACTGACACCCCCATCCGCAAGTCCCCCCGGACCCGGAAGAGCAAGACCCCGCCGCTGCCCTGCAGCTCAGGCACCAAGTCTCCTTCCTCCATCCCTCAGGCCCCCACTCCACAGGTGCCCCCACCACACCCTGCCCCAGGTTCCCCCACCCACAGATACACCATCCCCAAAAGGATCAGGCCTTCTCCCCCTGCCACTTGCCCCACACCCCCCGCTGCGCCTGTCTGTGCCACTGGTGTGGAGACGGTGTCCTGCCCCTCTGTCCTGCCCACCTTACCTGATCCCCATTCTCCTCCCCTGGAGGTAGGCACTGCAGTGGAGTCCACTACCACCCTGTCTGACTTGGGCACTGCAGTGGGGAACCTGTCCACTCCATCTGCACGGTCCCCTGCAGTCTTGCCGGCACCCACACCATCAGAGTCATGCCCCCCACTTGTGCCGGCACACACCATGTCAGACACCTCCACTGCAGTTGTCAGTGGCTCTCCAGCACCCACCACCCCTTCCCTGCCTCCTTCTGGTGAGCCATGATCCTGTCCCTGCGGTGCCTGGCCTGCCCCCCTGTATGCCCCTCAGAGGGTATTGTCCCTGGTTTTCATCAGTGCAGGCATGCGTAGGGTGACATCTGCCACTGTCACCCTGTTTTGACTTTCATGTTGGACTGGCCATTGGCCTTTGTTAATTTTTTGCTGGACATCAACTGTTAGACCCACATATGCTGAATAAAGCACCTTTCGGTTCTCTAGTGCTTTTGCTTCTGATGTACATGTTGTTGATGATGCTAACCATGCCCTTGCTGCAGTGATGGTGATATTTGGTCTCATGATAATGAAGTGTTACTGTGCAGGAACACATGTGGTCCAGGGGGAATGTGTCCTATCCTGTGGTGTATCCATGTCATCCTTAGCAGCATCTGAGGGTGTCATGTGTTCAACATTTGGCAATGGGATTTCCTACTTACATTAGCAATTTCACATCTGTGGCTTCCACCCCTGCACATCTGTTATGCCTGCCATTGTTCAATTAGTCTACTTCCCTGACCGTGTGGCCATCTCCACTGGACATGCAGGTTTGGGCATCAATGGGGAAGGACTCATCTGTGTTGTCAGTGCAACATTGCTATACAAGTGTGTTGGATCTGTGCTGATGATTTTGTTGGCACTCCCATGACCAGGCTGATGTGACGGGAGCCTTCATTTGGTGCTAATTGTTGACTGTGTGACCAAGTGCTCAGCTGACATGATGGAGCCCTACTGAGGCAACATATGGCACAGCTTTCCTCACACAGGAGTGGAGTCCCCTCATGGCAGTGTGTACTCTTGTGACATTGCCTGCGCCCAAGGTGTGTGTTGTATGAGCATGTCTGTGTGTTCACTTCCGTTTTGCTGTGCATGCTGGGATCCCTAGTGTTGTACCTGTTTGTGATGCTTGCTGAGTTGACCTATGTTCCCCCCGAGTCTTCTCCCTGTATTCTCTGTGATGTGGGTGCATGGCACATTACTGGTCATCAGGGTGTCACCCATAGGTGTGTTTGCTGTCAGGGCTGAGTTTGTGTGCAGACGCAGATGGGTCACAGTCAGGATTCCCCTTGGCACTTGTTGTTTACACCTGTCATGTGATTTCCAGTTTGTGTTATCTTTCAGTGATTGTGACACGTTGTGTGTGTGACTGCTGGCACTCCTCAGGGTCCGGGCTGCAATGTTGGTAGTTGTCTATGTGTGTTCTTTGTGGGTGACCTTGGCTTCTTCATTGGTGTGTGACTGTGGCTGGGATCCCATTGGTTGGTGTGGTATTGCTGTCATGTCCATGTACAGCGTAGTGTGCAGTGTGTCAGACATTCAGGAGTCTTGTTGAGTGGCCATGTGTGATGTGTTTCTGCACCTTGGTTCCACCCACCACCCTGGGATTGTCATGGGTGCATGTGCAATGTCACCAGTGCATGTGTGCTTCACTGCTGCACATTGTTGGAGGTCGAGGTGTGTGGTGTTGAGTGTGTGCAGATGAGAGTTGTTGCCCAACTAGACCCCTGCCTCCATGTTGGCCTTGGCTTACTGGCTGTGCTGATTGATTTGTGCTTGTGTAGGTGTGATGGTAGTTTGTTGCTAAGGACACATGACTGTGGTTCACAGTGTGAACGACATTTAGCTTTGTCATCACAGTGGGATTGTAATGCAGCCCAGGGTCACCACATTGTGGGTTCCCTGGGGGTAGTGCTGTGGTGTGTCTGTGTCTTGCTGTGTCAGTTGCTGTTCCTACATGCTTGTGTGACATGTGTGATTTGTGCTCCCTCTCATCTGACAATGCCTGATTGCCCACATAGGGGATTTGGATCCATGAGTTACCTTTGTGTGGCACATCTGTATGCACATCTGTGTAATTGGTATTCAGGCCTCCTCATGTGTTGTGTGGTTGCCTGGGGACACTGGCACCCCCCCTCACCTGTTGTGTTTGATGTGCAGTGTGGGTCTGCCTGTTTGTGTTTGTGCATCTGCACCACTGCATTAGCATATCTTTGGTGTGCCATTGGCTGTATGTTGTTTGGTGGGTTTCCCCTGCTGTCCCTGGGACTCCTAGGTCATAGGTCAGCACAATGATCATGGTTTGTGTGTCCCATTGCTGCCATGGTATGGTATCTGTTCACCTCACATCTACAGTCTCCACAGGGTATCTGCATTTGTGTGCCCATTGGTGCAAATATGTGGGTCTGCATTCTGATGGTCACTTCTGTCATTGTGTCATTGATGAATGTTGACAGTGTCAGCCCCCATGGGTGTTGTTTGTCTGCACATGGCCAAAGGTATGTCTTATTTGCACTGCAGTATTTGCCTCCCCCAATCTATGTTGCAATGGGACACATGCACTACTTTGCCACTGATGTGTTTTATGTTCTGTGACCAGGAATCATCCATGCAGTTTGGCAGTTGCAGCTTTTTCTTTGTCAACACTTGCATTTTGGTCACTGTGATGATGGGGGTTTGGACCCCATTGCCACAATGTTCAAAATGTGCTTCAGCCTTGGACCCCACACTTACCTTTTGGTCACTGTGATGATGGGGGTTTAGACCCCATTGCCACAATGTTCTGAATGTGCTTCAGCTATGGGCCCCCACACTTACATTTTGCTCACTGTGATGATGGGGTTTTGATCCCCATTGCCACAATGGTCATGGCCTGCTTGCATTGTGGGGGCCACACACATATATGTGTGGCACATGTGATAGGGGGTCACATTGTATGTTCAAAGTCATGTTCAGTGTTGTAGGCATTTGATACAGTCTACACACGCTTGTCATGGTGTTGGGGGATGTCTTTTTCTTGCATTCCCTAGGTTGCGGTGTGCTGGTTGTGTCATGCATTGTCCATCCTATGAGTGGGGGTGGTGTTGGTGGTAGGCATCCAGCCCCCATGGGTAGAGGTGGTAGTAGTGACAGGCATCCAGCCCCCATGGGTAGAGGTGGTAGTAGTGGTAGGCTTCTGGCACCCCTGGGTAAGGGTGGTAGTGGTGGTAGGCATCCAGCCCCCCATGGGTAGAAGTGGTAGTAGTGGTAGGCATCTGGCACCCCCTGGGTAAGGGTGGTAGTAGTGGTAGGCATCTGGCACCCCCTGGGTAAGGGTGGTAGTAGTGGTAGGCATCTGGCACCCGCTGGGTAAGGGTGGTAGTAGTGGTAGGCATCTGGCCCCCCATGGGTAGAGGTGGTAGTACTGGTAGGCATCTGGCACCCCCTGGGTAAGGGTGGTAGTAGTGGTAGGCATCTGGCCCCCCATGGGTAGAGGTGGTAGTAGTGGTAGGCTTCTGGCACCCCTGGGTAAGGGTGGTAGTAGTGGTAGGCATCTGGCACCCCTGGGTAAGGGTGGTAGTGGTGGTAGGCATCCAGCCCCCCATGGGTAGAGGTGGTAGTAGTGGTAGGCATCTGGCACCCCTGGGTAAGGGTGGTAGTAGTGGTAGGCATCTGGCACCCCTGGGTAAGGGTGGTAGTGGTGGTAGGTATCCAGCCCCCCATGGGTAGAGGTGGTAGTAGTGGTAGGCATCTGGCACCCCTGGGTAAGGGTGGTAGTAGTGGTAGGCATCTGGCACCCCTGGGTAAGGGTGGTAGTAGTGACAGGCATCCAGCCCCCCATGGGTAGAGGTGGTAGTAGTGGTAGGCATCTGGCACCCCCTGGGTAAGGGTGGTAGTAGTGGTAGGCATCTGGCACCCCTGGGTAAGGGTGGTAGTAGTGGTAGGCATCTGGCACCCCTGGGTAGGGGTGGTAGTAGTGGTAGTCATCTGGCCCCCTATGGGTAGAGGTGGTAGTAGTGGTAGGCTTCTGGCACCCCTGGGTAAGGGTGGTAGTAGTGGTAGGCATCTGGCACCCCCTGGGTAAGGGTGGTAGTGGTGGTAGGCATCCAGCCCCCATGGGTAGAGGTGGTAGTAGTGGTAGGCATCTGGCACCCCCTGGGTAAGGGTGGTAGTAGTGGTAGGCATCTGGCACCCCCTGGGTAAGGGTGGTAGTAGTGGTAGGCATCCAGCCCCCATGGGTAGAGGTGGTAGTAGTGGTAGGCATCTGGCACCCCCTGGGTAAGGGTGGTAGTAGTGGTAGGCATCTGGCTCCCCCTGGGTATGGGTGGTAGTAGTGGTAGGTATCTGGCACCCCTGGGTAAGGGTGGTAGTAGTGGTAGGCATCTGGCACCCCCTGGGTAAGGGTGGTAGTAGTGACAGGCATCCAGCCCCCATGGGTAGAGGTGGTAGTAGTGGTAGGCATCTGGCACCCCTGGGTAAGGGTGGTAGTAGTGGTAGGCATCTGGCACCCCTGGGTAAGGGTGGTAGTAGTGGTAGCCATCTGGCACCCCCTGGGCAAGGGTGGTAGTAGTGGTAGGCATCTGGCCCCCCATGGGTAGAGGTGGTAGTAGTGGTAGGTATTCTGGCACCCCTGGGTAAGGGTGGTAGTAGTGGTAGGCATCTGGCACCCCTGGGTAAGGGTGGTAGTGGTGGTAGGCATCCAGCCCCCATGGGTAGAGGTGGTAGTAGTGGTAGGCATGTGGCACCCCCTGGGTAAGGGTGGTAGTGGTGGTAGGCATCCAGCCCCCATGGGTAGAGGTGGTAGTAGTGGTAGGCATCTGGCACCCCCTGGGTAAGGGTGGTAGTAGTGGTAGGCATCTGGCACCCCCTGGGTAAGGGTGGTAGTAGTGGTAGGCATCTGGCACCCCATGGGTAAGGGTGGTAGTGGTGGTAGGCATCCAGCCCCCCATGGGTAGAGGTGGTAGTAGTGGTAGGCATCTGGCACCCCTGGGTAAGGGTGGTAGTAGTGGTAGGCATCTGGCACCCCTGGGTAAGGGTGGTAGTAGTGGTAGGCATCTGGCACCCCCTGGGTAAGGGTGGTAGTAGTGGTAGGCATCTGGCACCCCTGGGTAAGGGTGGTAGTAGTGGTAGGCATCTGGCACCCGCTGGGTAAGGGTGGTAGTAGTGGTAGGCATCTGGCCCCCCATGGGTAGAGGTGGTAGTAGTGGTAGGCATCTGGCACCCCCTGGGTAAGGGTGGTAGTAGTGGTAGGCATCTGGCACCCCCTGGGTAAGGGTGGTAGTAGTGGTAGGCATCTGGCACCCCATGGGTAAGGGTGGAAGTGGTGGTAGGCATCCAGCCCCCCATGGGTAGAGGTGGTAGTAGTGGTAGGCATCTGGCACCCCCTGGGTAAGGGTGGTAGTAGTGGTAGGCATCTGGCACCCCTGGGTAAGGGTGGTAGTGGTGGTAGGCATCCAGCCCCCATGGGTAGAGGTGGTAGTAGTGGTAGGCATCTGGCACCCCTGGGTAAGGGTAGTAGTAGTGGTAGGCATCTGGCACCCCTGGGTAAGGTTGGTAGTAGTGGTAGGCATCTGGCACCCCTGGGTAAGGGTGGTAGTAGTGGTATGCATCTGGCACCCCCTGGGTAAGGGTGGTAGTAGTGGTAGGCATCTGGCACCCGCTGGGTAAGGGTGGTAGTAGTGGTAGGCATCTGGCCCCCATGGGTGGAGGTGGTAGTAGTGGTAGGCATCTGGCACCCCTGGGTAAGGGTGGTAGGAGTGGTAGGCATCTGGCCCCCCATGGGTGAGAGGTGGTAGAGGTGGTAGGCTTCTGGCACCCCCTGGGTAAGGGTGGTAGTAGTGGTAGGCATCTGGCACCCCCTGGGTAAGGGTGGTAGTAGTGGTAGGCATCTGGCACCCCCTGGGTAAGGGTGGTAGTAGTGGTAGGCATCTGGCACCCGCTGGGTAAGGGTGGTAGTAGTGGTAGGCATCTGGCCCCCCATGGGTAGAGGTGGTAGTAGTGGTAGGCTTCTGGCACCCCCTGGGTAAGGGTGGTAGTAGTGGTAGGCATCTGGCACCCCTGGGTAAGGGTGGTAGTGGTGGTAGGCATCCAGCCCCCATGGGTAGAGGTGGTAGTAGTGGTAGGCATCTGGCACCCCTGGGTAAGAGTGGTAGTAGTGGTAGGCATCTGACACCCCCTGGGTAGGGGTGGTAGTGGTGGTAGGTATCCAGCCCCCGTGGGTAGAGGTGGTAGTAGTGGTAGGCATCTGGCACCCCTGGGTAAGGGTGGTAGTAGTGGTAGGCATCTGGCACCCCTGGGTAAGGGTGAGTAGTAGTGACAGGCATCCAGCCCCCATGGGTAGAGGTGGTAGTAGTGGTAGGCATCTGGCACCCCTGGGTAAGGGTGGTAGTAGTGGTAGGCATCTGGCACCCCCTGTGTAAGGGTGGTAGTAGTGGTAGGCATCTGGCCCCCCATGGGTAGAGGTGGTAGTAGTGGTAGGCTTCTGGCACCCCCTGGGTAAGGGTGGTAGTAGTGGTAGGCATCTGGCACCCCCTGGGTAAGGGTGGTAGTGGTGGTAGGCATCCAGCCCCCATGGGTAGAGGTGGTAGTAGTGGTAGGCATCTGGCACCCCTGGGTAAGGGTGGTAGTAGTGGTAGGCATCTGGCACCCCTGGGTAAGGGTGGTAGTAGTGGTAGGCATCCAGCCCCCCATGGGTAGAGGTGGTAGTAGTGGTAGGCATCTGGCACCCCCTGGGTAAGGGTGGTAGTAGTGGTAGGCATCTGGCACCCCTGGGTATGGGTGGTAGTAGTGGTAGGCATCTGGCACCCCCTGGGTAAGGGTGGTAGTAGTGGTAGGCATCTGGCACCCCTGGGTAAGGGTGGTAGTAGTGACAGGCATCCAGCCCCCAATGGGTAGAGGTGGTAGTAGTGGTAGGCATCTGGCACCCCTGGGTAAGGGTGGTAGTAGTGGTAGGCATCTGGCACCCCTGGGTAAGGGTGGTAGTAGTGGTAGCCATCTGGCACCCCTGGGTAAGGGTGGTAGTAGTGGTAGGCATCTGGCCCCCATGGGTAGAGGTGGTAGTAGTGGTAGGTATTCTGGCACCCCCTGGGTAAGGGTGGTAGTAGTGGTAGGCATCTGGCACCCCTGGGTAAGGGTGGTAGTGGTGGTAGGCATCCAGCCCCCATGGGTAGAGGTGGTAGTAGTGGTAGGCATCTGGCACCCCTGGGTAAGGGTGGTAGTGGTGGTGGGCATCCAGCCCCCCATGGGTAGAGGTGGTAGTAGTGGTAGGCATCTGGCACCCCTGGGTAGAGGTGGTAGTAGTGGTAGGCATCTGGCACCCCCTGGGTAAGGGTGGTAGTAGTGGTAGGCATCTGGCACCCCATGGGTAAGGGTGGTAGTGGTGGTAGGCATCCAGCCCCCCATGGGTAGAGGTGGTAGTAGTGGTAGGCATCTGGCACCCCCTGGGTAAGGGTGGTGGTAGTGGTAGGCATCTGGCACCCCATGGGTAAGGGTGGTAGTGGTGGTAGGCATCCAGCCCCCCATGGGTAGAGGTGGTAGTAGTGGTAGGCATCTGGCACCCCTGGGTAAGGGTAGTAGTAGTGGTAGGCATCTGGCACCCCCTGGGTAAGGGTGGTAGTAGTGGTAGGCATCTGGCACCCCTGGGTAAGGGTGGTAGTAGTGACAGGCATCCAGCCCCCCATGGGTAGAGGTGGTAGTAGTGGTAGGCATCTGGCACCCCTGGGTAAGGGTGGTAGTAGTGGTAGGCATCTGGCACCCCCTGGGTAAGGGTGGTAGTAGTGGTAGGCATCTGGCACCCCTGGGTAAGGGTGGTAGTAGTGACAGGCATCCAGCCCCCATGGGTAGAGGTGGTAGTAGTGGTAGGCATCTGGCACCCCCTGGGTAAGGGTGGTAGTAGTGGTAGGCATCTGGCACCCCTGGGTAAGGGTGGTAGTAGTGGTAGGCATCTGGCACCCCTGGGTAAGGGTGGTAGTAGTGACAGGCATCCAGCCCCCCATGGGTAGAGGTGGTAGTAGTGTCAGGCATCCAGCCCCCCATGGGTAGGGGTGGTAGTAGTGGTAGGCATACAGGCCCCTATGTGTATGTGTGGCATTGGTGAGGGCCATCCCGCCCCTATGGTGCTGCTGTTGCTGGTGTAGGTATTTCTGCATCCCTCTGTGTGTGATGTGTCGGGTACGTGTAGTTTGTTTTTGTTGTTGGTGTCTGACTTACCTTCTGCGCTGTACGCGTCCGTGCCTGTTCCGGTAATAGAGGTAGAATATTGGTAGAATCGGCACGAAGGGATTCATGGTTGGTTCGTCTCGTTCGTCTTTCTCTTTGCTTCGCCTCGTCCTCGTCGCTGGCGTGTTCGTCTCGTAGCCGTGGATCGTGTTGTGGCGTGAATCGGAGCTTAAGTGCGCCTCGACCGGATGCTTTGACGTGCCGTGCGTAGCGACGGGTTCGGCGCGTACGGAAAGCGCATCGTACTTGTCCGGCCGGACGGGGCTGCATTTTTTCTTCCGTGCGGGTCGATTCTACGATTCCGGATCCGCCTCGGTCTGAGTTCAGGTCCTGTATTGGGTGAGTACGACTGGGTCGGGATTTGGGCAGTTGTGCGCATCGTACTTGCTCGTTCGGACGTATGCGCGGATTGGTCGGGAAACAGGCATTCGCCTGGATTTTTTCCCGACCGAATGGTATTAGGTGCGCCTCCGATCGGAATCGACCCCTAAGTCTTTCAATTGCTTTTGTACTGAAATCTACATTATCAATGCAAATGGCAATGTCATCAGTGTATGCCGGCACATTTGTTGAGATACCATCACAGATAAGTGGACTTATACCATTTAACCCATTCATTACTCCTATAGATGGATCAAGATAGAGTACTCGTGGCAGAGGTGAGATAGGGCCGCCCCTGGAAGTACCTCGGCGAAAGAAAAGATAGGTGAAGAATTCCTTATAATAGCGATCTTTGCAAACGGTTGTTGGTAAAGTACTTGTATGTATCGTATGAGCACGCTTCCTAATCCCATACATCTCATTACACACCAGATGTATCACCAAGAGAGTGAGTCCATATCAGAAGCCTTTCTGCATCCAGTAGTGTCATCACAAACGTCGGCTGGTTGATTGCATGATATCATCATAGCAAGCACTGCTATGCCAATGTTAATATGTGAAGTTCCACCCTGACACAGTATAAAGCCATGGTGGCATGGGGTGACCAATTTAATGATCACTCTTGCTAACCACCTGTCAAATTTCTTTAGTGTCAGAATTGATCAGTGAGATATGACTGCATGGTTCTAGAGACTTAATTGTCTTCTGAGCCAGTGGAAACATGCTCTGTGCAGTGAGGATTGCCCATGGCCATTGGCACCCACAGGATCTCAGATCATTTCCACTCTTTCTCTAACATTGCCATTAACTTCACTTATAGAAAATCCTGTTAACTACCATAAAAAGAAAGAAAGAGAGGAGGGTATAGAGAAGTCTGTTTTTAAGTCCAGCAGTAGTGAAGCGTAGAACAAGGGAGCATGTAGAGCTGGCAACACCCTTTAAATGGAAGGTCACAACTGGGAAGCTGAAGGAAGAGCTGGTAAAAAATTTAAAAAGCCAGAGGCTCTGTGAGTATTGCTTTAGGGTAAAAGAAAATGTCTTCTCCATTAAACTAATCAAAATATTGCACACATGAAAAGCTTTAAGAGTTGATAGATATATTTCTCTGTATCCAAATTTGAAAATAATTTCCAAAACTGTCCTAAAAACCCATAGGGGCCGATTATGATGTCGTTCGGAAACTCTTCTGACCGAATCGGTTCCGGAATCGTTTCCGACCGAATCGGGTTGTGGGAGTCCGACATACAGATTACAATTCTTCCCATCAGTGTTCGGTCGGACTTGCATTGTCCTCAATGGAAGCCTGTGTTCCGAACGAGGACTTAGGCTCCAAATGAAAAAAGGGGTGGATGGGGAAAACCGTGCCCCCTGTGGCAGACACCCCATGGTGCCTGCCACACTGTGCATGGTTTAACAGGGGGTATCCCTTGGGTACCCCCATGGGCCCCAACCAGACGCCTCGGGGTGAAGGAGGGCATGCTACGGGCCCCCAAAGACAGATTCCGACAGCCATTTTGTGTCGGGCAGACCGGATCGAAACAGCTGTCCGAATCAGTCATCGTAATCGCTCGCTCGGAAACCGTGTCCAAAGAGCTGTAAGATTCAGCTCCGAAAGACTCGGCCTGTCCGAATGCCTTTCGGAACCGATTTGGACAGCCTGAATGGTTTCCGGGCATCGTAATCAGTCGTTGGGAAATGTGTACAATTTGGTCAGAAAGGCGGGTTCCGAATCGGATTCTGAGATACCGAATCCCATTTGGAGCCTTTCCAAACGACATCGTAATTGGCCCCATAATATTATTTTTATTAATCTATCATGAAAGGATTTAAAAGGTTGTCCTGTAAATCGATTTCTTTCTTTGGTGTAATGGTTTATCAGACCATGAGTGTGGTTATATGATTAAAAATGGGTGTAAGATATGATTACATGGAGGATCTAGTTCCAGTGCTCATATCAGACATATTGCTCAAATCAGTCCTTTTCGTAATTGAAAGTGTGCGAGGACAATTTAACCCTTTGTAAGTCATTGACATTGTGAAAATGCTCTATTGTATGGCACAATTTATTCAGAAGGCTTGAAAAATTCAAAAGATTGTCAGAAGGGAGTAGCCCAATAGACCATAAGACTAATTCTGCGGCATTCCTGTTGATGGGTCCACTTTTACCTCGAAGCTTTGTATCAGTAGAAATGAAAAAAATAACTGCGATAGAGTAACCTTTCCTTTCCAATGTCGAGTTTTAAAATCGGGGATGCTGTCATTCCTAATTATTATTTTAATTTGTTTTATGAATCACAAATGTATGTTTTTATTGTTAGTTTTATGGAATCTTCCCATTTCTGAAATACATTATTATTGAGTGTTAAAACTGTGCAAATTAATAATTAATTTAATGTGGCAAAGCTACAGGGTTAAGACCATTTATTTTAAGAGAATTGTGAGTAAAACATTCTTGAAGTAAAACCCACCTCTTACTGAATCCGTAATATTTACTAGGCTTTATAGATGTGTAAGCGTTCCCATGTTGTAATGTCACCCTTTCACTAAGTGAGAACAAATGCATGCAAATATTTAATATAATGTTAAATATCCAATACAGAACCTGTAATAACCATGTGAACAGAAATTAATCTCTTAAAATCGTAACAATGTTTATGGAGTTCTGTCGATTAAACGGAGGATTAATACCTAACTATATTAAATTTTTTAAACTGCTGGTATTATATTCTAAATACTTAAAAGGAAAAGCTTAACCAACATAAGACAATTCTGCTGGTTTGGTACGTGCATCTCCACTTTAAAAATATTGTACATAATTAGATTAAAGAGCGTTAGCAAAAATTGATGCATACTCCATACTCTGAGTAAAACATTTATTAACCAAGGATTGGTTATTAAAGGACAAGTGAGGTAGTATAAACAACCCCTCTTCTCTCGCAGTCGAAATTAAACTACATCTGTTTTGGAAAATAAAAATCATGCTATACAAGAGGCAACTAATGGCAGAGAGGGTATGAATTTTATTTTAGTATTGGCTAAAGTGGCACCCAGAATAATACCTATCTGTGTGCCGTCTTCATGTGACATAAACATGAAGTCAAATATCTAATCAAGATGGTAAGAGGATCCACAGAGATTTGGAACAATATAGGACCTACAGAGGAGCCCCACAGCGTGCCCTGCTTTGCTGGTTTAAAAGCTAACAGAAAGGATGAGATTTTTGCAGCTTGGTTTTTGTCTTTTAGTTGTGCCATTAGCCATTCCGGAGTTAAATCTAGAATCCTGATTTCATGTACTCTGATGCCCCGAACGTCATGTGGGATACTATGTAAAGTGGCAGAGAGCGTGAGTAAAATCTATGCAAAATCAGCCTAGTATATGTACAATTTTTCTCAATTCAGTCAATGCAGCATGAGCATCTGACAGCAACGTGTTACTCTCAGTGAAAATCTGTTTAATGTGCAGGTGTCAGAATTTTCCCTTCAAGGAGGCGCAGAACAGCCTTCAGGGGCCTTGAGGGGAAGCAGGCATTCATGTATTCAATACTGGTCCCATTATTCTCACAAAATCCTGCTTCCGTTGCCAGGCTTGGAAGATGTGCAAAGTACAAAATTAAGTAAACTGGCTTGTAGTCCAGCTAAGTGTGCAAGAGTTTCAATGTCACTGAAGCTTCAAGCAAATAAAGGGCAACATCTATATTTGATTAATAGTGGATACATCTATACATATGCGATTGTTAGAATGGCACCTCAAAGGAATACATGAACATAACACAGTCAGATTTTAAATATTTTTCAGAGCCCCCCTCTTTTTTCATGCAAAATTTGGTTTACAGCAATTCAGTGGAATGCAATCTAGTTCTTTATTAATCTCATCTTGATCACTTCCATCGTGCTTATAAGAAGTAGAAAGCAAAAAAGTATTGGAAGTGCCTTTATTTTTGCGAGAGTGCTGTACCAATGTAAATGACAACTAAAATCAGAATAATGCCAAAAACAGATTCAAATATCTTCATACACCAGGGACCGGAGACTTCCCCTACCCATGTCCTGATGCCATTTGGACTTATATCGGGACCTTAGTGTATCTCGTGTAGCTTCTTCACACTCTCCTTAATGATATCTATCTGGTCATGTATGCTAAGGTAAGTGTTGGGAAGGAGACTGCAATATACAGTCTCTGAGATTGCACATACTACCCCTTTGGCTGCTAGCAGATAATTGAAAACCATTCTATTCTGAATCAGCATTTTGGCATCAACACATGTATCTTTTCTGTTACAAATCTAAAAGCTAATACAATGGAATTTTTCATTTCTTCTAAATTTTCTGCATTACTTCTTATTTCATCTAAAGCCACACTTATTCCATATATGGAAATTAGAGGGAGATGAACCTGAAGACAGCCGAAGTAACACGCCTCTTTCTCTTTTGTTCTAAAGGATGATCATCAAAGTGTTTAACGGCGGAAAAAATGCACCCTGGGCTCCAAGTCCAACCTAAAGGCAGTAATGTGTTACCTAGTGATCCCAAATTAAATATGCAAGACCGCGTAGGCAATGGCGTTTGAAAAACATCAGTCCATGAGGGAGGTGGCAATCAAATGGAGGTGACTTGAAAGGAATGTTCTTTACAGTTAAACCGCATTTACTATGTCCAACAAAGCAACTGAAGACATTTGCTTTATAGTTCTAACAAATAAATCCCTGCTCAGTCATTGCAAGTTGAGTCATCTTGCAAGATGTGGTTAAAGGGATTGTTTCAAGACCTGGGGAAGAAGAGGAGGAAGTTTTGGCACACTCTAGCAGTTCAATGTCCAAGGTGGAAGTGCTGCAGGCACGTGTTATTAAAACTTCTTGTCTCTGAGATCAAAGGAATACTATCTCATACATTGACAAGCATCTGTGTGAAAATTCAGCAGTTGGAAGAGCTAATTGTCTGTCTGTACTTTTCTAATAATAACATGTACGGTACACCCTTTTAGGCCAAGCAGTGTATTTGATCTGGTGAAGTTCAGCACAGTTCAGTCACAGAATAATTTTCCATGCCCAGTCACCAGCCAGATGCTTAAAGTAGTGAGGAAAATAGAAGGCCAGACCCATAGAGGCAGCAAGAAAGAGACTGGGTACCATGGATGGAGGCAGTGAAGATAATAGGCTGTTGGTGCATCGTCATGTAGAGGTGTAGTTGGCAGAGGAGGTGGGCACAGTAGAGACAATACTTTGGAAACAGGCCCAGGCCTTGGAGCAGCAGTAGGAGCACATTACTCTCAAGGAGGATGAGCTGGTTTACAGTGAGAGGAGCGGATCCAAGTCGCTAGGCCTCAAAATTTAACAGCAGTTTTTGTGATAAGCAAGATCTGATAAGTTCTATGGCAGTAGGGCTATACAACAGTCCTCCACTGGATATGTGGCTGGTAACCCAATCATCAGGCTGTAGGCAATGGCAGGCCTCAGTTAGACACTCAATCAATTAATCAATCAGGGAATTGTGAAGCGCGCTACTCGCCCATGACGGCCTCAAGGCGCTTGGGGGGGGAAGGGGACACTCAGGTAAGGTATCTTACACCTGATGCTGGAAACTGTTGAGACATTGTATAAGCTTTCTGCAATATTGCAACACAGTATCATCACTTAGTTGAACATCAGGAAAAGTGGATAACTCAAGGGGTCCCAAAGATTGAAAGGATATCTACAGGCATTAGCACAATAAAACTACCGAAAATCTGTCAACGGGCAATAAAACGAATGTGGGCTATGTTCCAAGATTTTACTCTGTAAAAGAGAACTGGTGGAAGAGATAGGAATTGATAGTGCTGAAATCTATTCAGAAAAACAGGATTAAAAGACCAAAAAGATAGAAAATAGACATTTGACTGAATTAACAGGACTTAATGAACTATTGCAAAGGCCTTCAAAATTAAAAGACACAACTTTAAGAACCTCAGTAAATATAAAAGCCATTGCTCCAAAATCACAAACCAACACATTGGCAACATGAGATCTTAAATAAAATAAATGTATGCAGAACAAAGCAAATTAAGATGTTGGAAAGAAAATCATGTGAACATAGAAAACTGCCATTTGGAAAAATTGGAGAGTCTCCGAATTTTCTAGAAGAAGAGAAGGATGATCTACAAGGCTATGCTGAGGCGGAAAACAGCCTTTACAGTGGGCTTTTTTACCACACAGTACCATTACCACGTAATTTTAACCATGCACTTTTTACATTGTATATACCTTTAAAACACATGCCTTGACCATGCATTTCAGGTAAGTATAAAGGTTTGTGTGTGTGTGTGTATGTATATATAGATATTTAAGGTTTTTGGTTTGGTCTTGGGTCAGGGTTTAAGGTTTAGGGTGGGTAGGGGTTATAGGGATTGGTGGGGTATAGGGTGGTAAAGGCATTTTAGGGTTTAGGGATGGTTAGTGGTATAAGGTGGTAAGGGTATTTCTTGGGATTTAGGGGTGGGTGGGGTATATGGTGGTAAGGGCATTTTTTAGGGTTTAGAGGTGGGGGAGGGTGTTAGGTGGTGAGCGTGTTTTTAGGGTTATGGGGTGAGTAAGGGTATTAGGTGGTAAGGGTATGATATGTATATATGGGTTTAGGGATGGGTAAAGTTATTGGGTAGTTAGGGCATTTTTAGGGATTGGGGCAGGGAGGGGTTTTGAGTTGAGAGAGTAAATAAAAGGGTTTTTGCATGTCCCCCTAAAATATATATATATATATATATATATATATATATATATATATATATATATTTTCCAAATCCCTCGAAGTGAAGGAAAAAAGTTAGCACTTCCAGATTAGGTGTTTTAACAATCCTTTATTTTCGTTTCATCAGCTGTTCAAGAGCTGCACCAACGCGTTTCGTTCTCCTCCGAGAACTTGATCACGTTCTCGGAGGAGAACGAAACGCGTTGGTGCAGCTCTTGAACAGCTGATGAAACGAAAATAAAGGATTGTTAAAACACCTAATCTGGAAGTGCGACCCTTTTTTCCTTCACTTCGAGGATTTGGAAAATGTAATTTGGCGTGGTTCAGCCAAGGGTCACGCACCGAGAGAAAGCGCCTCATGGAGTCAGCGACGTGAACTAAAGCTAAAGGATATATATATATATATAGGCAGATATAGTTAGGACCTAGTTTCCATAGGAAAAACATTATTTGTGCTGGCTATAACTTTGGCTTCATTTAACCAATCTGCATGACATTTTTCAAAAAAAGTGTCACGGTGGGAACTATTGATTGAGAAAATTTGGGGGTGATATATGCAGTGGGGACCGAAAGAATTTGGGACACGGAATAAGGTTGCATTTGTAATGTTAATTCCCATAGGAACCTTTAGCCACTTCTACAGCTCGAACCGCTGAACAGACTTACACCAACTTTGGCAGGGAGGTAGTCGTCGGTTCAAGGAATTGCCTTTTGCTTATTTGATGTAAATCTGTTCAGCAGTTTTTGAGAATTTTAAGTTTAAAATTATTGTGATATCTCTGGCAACGAATATTTCGCGAAGGTTTCGCGATGAATCGCGAATGCACATGCCAACGGGAATGCTCTGATTGGCTGAACGAAACCTGAATAGAAAGTTGGGGCCACCTTTTATCTATCGGGAATGGTTCCCGGGCTGAAAATCTGTGTGAAAGCCCACATAAGGGGTCAGGGTGGAGATACTCCGACCCCAAAAGAAAAAAAGGGTGGTAAAGAGGAAAAGGCAAGAACCTTCTCCACGAAGAACAAAAGAGAGGAACCTAACCAAGTAAAGTCCGTCCCACATATATCCCTCAGAAATTAATAAGATAACAGACTTCCTTGAATGATGTTATAAACAAGAAGTTTGAAGTAAATTGAGATAGCGATATATAAAACGCACTCTACGCAACCAGTTAAACAGAATCCATTAAAATTAGAAGATAGCCATACATGGTGAAAATACTGAGTGAGGATACAGAGAAACTTATGAATAACAGGCAACTAAAAGCACCATTCTATCTTTTATCCGAAAGTACTGAAGGATTGCAATAATATCGTTTGCCGATTGATTGAGGCTTCAAAACAGTACCAAATTCAGATGTTTTTATAATTGGAAATTGTTGTCCTGAAGAAGGTGACGATATTTTAGAACACCGAAACGCCGCGTCGACAATCTTTTTTCAAAATATCTTTGTTTTATTATTATGTATTGTATATGTTTTTTTAATAAATAACATGGAAAAGTGTTTTTAACTGATATGAATGAATAATGAAGAATGTACTGGTTAATAAAATAGGTAAACATCTTATTCCTTTGCATCTGTGTAGTTGTTTCGTTTGACTGTGTAATCACAAAGCATTGAATTATTTTATTGTAAATTTGGTAACCTGCATAAGACTCTATCGCACACTTAGTCCCTTTTTCTCACGTTGAGAAAAGAGAGGCCCAGGAGGAGATAATCTCTGCCTAATCACATCAACAGGAGAAGGGAACTTTTTTTTTTTTTTTTTTAGCTATTAAATTCCTGCTTTTGCTTTCTGCCTTCGCAACGTAACTACCGCGATCACGATGATCAACATCATCGCAATCTCTGGTCTCATAGCGAAAACGGAAAATAGGTTTTAGAGATGGGTGTTCTAGAAATACATTAGAAAAACATGAGTTTGAAGTGTACAGTAATAAACCCCAAGTGGGTAAAATACTGTAATATGTGTGCATATATGGGTTTTCACTTTATGGAAAAGGCACGATCGTCACGGTTAACGACGTCATTGCGATGTCCTGAATAACCGTGAAAACGGAAAATAGGTCTGAAAGATGGATTATAAAGAAACTTAGTAGAAAAATGTAAGATTAAACATGCTTTGAAAGAAGTATTAATATATTAGTATATGTAGGGGAATGTTCAGAATGGATTTTTTCAATTAAGAAAAAACCTAGGCAAGTAAGAACTATGACATATGTGCAGGCAAACCAGAATAAAACCATACAATTACAGTGTATCAAAATATCACCCGTAACTTGAGTTTATTGTTTTTATCACAAAAGATATATTTTATTATGTGAATTATCGCAAATCAGACAATAATAAATAGTTTGCAGTATAAAACCAACAATGTGATTTGATATAGTGTCCTATATTGTACTATGTATATAGAATAATGCACTTTAAATTATACATTCATTTATATTGTTTTCATTTGCTTTTCACTTGAAAAAATGCCCATTACAATCATTCATAAAACCATCAAATGGTTAATAGAAGGGCCCACAAAGTGAATCGCTGAGATGAGCAAGAAGGCTGGCGGTAGGTGACTACACGCGCTTCAGCTGGAGTGCCTTCGTCAGGAGACCATCACAACATTCACTAACAGAAGGTGAATCATAAAACTTCAAGAAGTGTCTGGCTCAAGATGTTGTAACCTATAGGATTGGAATCCTTTTAATGTATGTGTAAGTCCACACACCAGTATGATCCCGCCATGTTGGTGGTACTGGACCTTTAGTTCATTTTTGCTGTCTGGTGCCTCAAATTATGCAATGTAGATGAAGAAAAAGATACCCATACGCATGGAAGACAATACACGGTGGAATCCACAGATATGCTGCAGCGTTATGCAGCTTATCTTTCAAGTCCACGGAACTGCTGAAGTTTCAATATCATGCCAGCATTAGTGAAAGTGAACAATTTATCTTTTTATTCATCTACATTGCATCATTTGATGCTATTTATTATTGTCTGATTTGCGATAATTCACATAATAAAATATATCTTTTGTGATAAAAAACAATAAAATCACTTAGAAAAAAACTTCACAATATTTCGGGTACTAGGGTGGCTCTGACAAGAGCTGTTGCGTTGGTTGTGTGCTTATGGCTGCTACACATAAGACCGTATGCAGAGTTTCAGGTTACTTGAAAACACACTGTTGCCTTCATCTGTAAAGTGCACCCCATCATTTCTATAAATTTCATGCACGTCAAAACGCAGGTTGTGTTATAGATACAGTCATGCGGTGGTCTCTTAGGAATGCAGAAACAGTTTTATTAACATGTTTCCTAGCTTTGTCAATCTGTGGACAGAATTGATTTGACACACTTCCATTTCTGTCTTTGGCATATATTAGAGTGCTAATGTCTAGGTCATTGCCACCACAGTGTACAATCATGAGGTGAGGAGCTTGGGAATCCACATTGGATTTAACCAAAGCCAGCAACTGATGAAACCTTAACCCTCTCTGGCTAAACAAAGTAATCTGCACATTCGGCAAACCCAAGTCCCTGTCAATACCTATCTTTTTTGCAGCCTCTTTAGCCCAATAGATATAGATGTGGCCCACAATCCATATTTTAAGCATTTTGAAGTGAAGGAGCAATAGTAGTCAGGAGAAGGTTGAAGCTGAATGAGGTAGTTTTGAAAGGTTAAAAACTGTTAAAATTGAGGTTTTTTTTAAAAGATATATTTCATAGGAAGCTGTCAGCATGAAAGTGAATAAACTTAGGTTGTGTGTTGGATGCCTTAAGAAGAAATATTATTATTGGCTGTTTTTAAGAAAAGAAATGTAATACAGACATGGATATGCTTTTGAATCTGTGGAGTAAAGCACACCTGCTGTATCTTATTTGGAAGTAGCATGTTCCTTCTAGAATGTGCTGTGAACTTGTGACCTACTGGTTCCACTGTGTTACTAGGTACACTGAGGTAAGAGTATATTGGGGGGAAGGGTGTTAAAGAGATAGAACAATTTTTAAAAAGTTGAGGAGTGATTACACAATTTAAATAATGGCATTATTTATTTCTAAATCAGTACTATGTAATAAAATGCTATGTAGCATTTAAAATTTTAAAAAATAAAGCTAGATATAGGCTTGAACTCCTGTTTTTTTTCGTGATTCCTCTGCATTCATCGCAAATGCATCGTGAAAATTCGCCAACAGGAATGTCGTTTTGAGAGAGAGGAAAAGGGTTAACAGATGCGAAACATTCACAAGTGGAGGTAGAGTAGTCTAAAATGGAAGACATGATTTCATTTGCTGCCTTTCTCATGATGATAGAGCGGAAAGTTGAAGAGGTTGCCATTTTATACTTGATTTGTTTGAGAGTCTTGTACCCATGCATTCATCCAATCACCCAGGCACTACTCATGCACTAATGCATTCACTCAGGCACTAGCCATGCCTTCATCCATTCACTCAGGCCCTACTCATGCAGTCACCTATTAACTCAGACATCACTCATGTACTCATCCGTTCACTCAGGCACTACCCATGCTTTCATCGATTCACTCAGGCACTACCCATGCACTTTTCCAATGACCCAGGAACTACCCTTGCATTCATCCATTCACTCAGGCACTACTCGTGCACTCATCCAATTACCCAGTCACTACCTATACACTCATCCATTCACTCAGGCACTACTGATACACTCATCCATTCACTCAGGCACTACCCATGCACTTCCACATTGACCCAGGCAATACCCTTGCACTCATCCATTCTCTGATACACTACTTATGCACTTATCCAACCACCCAGGCTCTACTCATACACTCATACATTCACTCAGGCTCTACCCATAATTTCATCCATTCACTCAGGCACTAGTCATGCAATAATCCATTCACTCAGGCACTACCCATGCACTTATCCAAAACCCAGGCAATACTGTTGCACTCATCTACTAAATCAAGCACTACTCATGCACTCATACATTCACTCAGGCACTATCCATAATCTCATCCATTCACACATGTAGTATCCATACACTTATCCAATCACCCAGACACTGTCCTTGCATTCATTCACTCAGGCAGTACTCAGGCACTACCCATGCACTCATCCAATCACACAGGCACTACTCATGCACTAACCCATTCACTCAGGTACTACCCATCCACTCATGCATTCATTCAGGCACTATCCATGAGCTTAACCAATGCCCAAGGCACTACCAATGCACTCATCCAATCACCCAGGCACTACCCTTCCACTCATCCATTCACTCAGGCATTGCCCATATACTCATGCAATCAAATAGGCACTACACATTCACTCCTCCATTCACTCAGGCAATACCCATGCACCCATCCATTAAATCAGGCACTACCCTTTCATTCATGCAATCAATCAGGCTCTACCCATGTACTCATCCAATCACTCAGGCACTACCCTTGCACTCATCCATTCACGTAGACACTACCCATGCACTTATCCAGTTACCCATGCACTCATCCAGTCACCCAGGCACTACCCATGCACTCATCCAATCACACAGGCACTACCCATGCACTTATCCAATCACCCAGGCACTACCCATGTATTCATCTACTCACCCAGGCCCTACCCAGGCACTACTTTAATCAACCAGGCACTACCCATGCACTCATCCATTTACTCAGGCACTACCCTTGCACTCATACAATTAACCAGGCACTACCCATACACAAATCCAATCACTCAGGCATTACCCATGCAGTTATTCAATCACCCAGGCACTACTCATGCACTCATCCAAACATCCAGGCACTACTGTTATACTCTTGCAATCACCCAGGTACTACTCATGCACTCATACAATCAACCAGACACTACTCATACACTCATTCAATCAGGCAGGCACTATTAATACACTTATACAATTATCCTGACTCTACCTATACACTCATCCAATCACTCAGGCACTACTCATATACTCATGCAATCACCTAGGCACTACTCATGCAGTCATAAAATCACCCAGGCACTACCTTTGCACTCATGCAATCAACCAGGCACTACCCATGCATTCATCCAATCACCCTGCTGTAGACCTGGCACAGTTGGTGTGGGACTCCCCTGCATTTTTTACCTTTGTCTCCTGTGTTTTTGCTGTGTGTTGGACTTCGTTTTGCTGGTCCAGATGCTTTGGGCACTTTGCCACCGCTGTTCAGTGCCAAAGTGCAAGTGCTCCCTTTGTAAATTTTGTATGGATTAGTGATACCATGATTGGCATATTTGATTTACCAGTCAGACCCTAGTACAGTGCACTGTGTGTGCCCAGGGCCTGGAAATCAAATGCTGCTAGTAGGATGCAGCACTGGTCGTGCCACCCACAGAAGCAGCCTGTAAAATGTAACTCTGGCCTGCCATTGCAGAGTCTGTGGGCAGTCTGGGACTGCCATGTCGACTTGGCAAGTGCACACACTTGCCAGTCCCTAAACCTTCCCTTTTCTACATATTAGTCACCCCTAAGGTAGGCCCAATGCTCCTCTGTGGGCAGGGTGCATTGTATGTGAAAGGTAGGACATGCCCTGATGTGTGTGGCATGTCCTGATAGGGAAATACTGCCAATTTCGTTTTTCACTATTGCAAGGCTACCTGTTCCCATAGGACAGAATGGGGAGTTTGTTTATAACACCTTATAAACATAACTGGCCTTGGGAACAAGGTAGAAAAATAAAATTTAGTATGCCTGAACTCAGAATGTTAAAATGTATCTTTTAGTGAGGATGATTTTTACATTCTGTGTTTGAAAATACCACTTTTAGAAAGTAGATATTTTCTTGCCTAACCATCCAGTGTGCCTCTGCTAGGTTTGTGTTTTGCATGCCTGGCTTTTGGATGACAGGGGCTAGAGAGGAGCAGTGGCTCCAGAAGTAACAGTGGGCAATGAACTCTGCTCCGCTAGCAGAGATTTGCTAACTACGCATTACATTGAACATACAGAATTCATGCAAAAACTCTGACTCTGCCACATAGCGGAGTTAGCTACTCCACCCACAACCCTTTGATAAAACAACTTTACCTTTATATGCTAAAAAGCATATAAACAATTCACAAAAGTGAGCTTTGAAAAATATCAGGCAATGAGAGAGGTGATGATTTTGGGGTCCCTCCCTAACCTAGGGGGAGGACCAAGCAGATGCATTGAACACAAAGAGCATATCATGCTGAATGATTTGGTGGTGGTCCCATCCTCCTAGAACCATCCCAAGCAAAGTTATTGGCAAAAATACAATGCCAACCAAAGGCCCAGCAAAGCATTATGGGGAGAGATTCTAGACTGCACCTCTCTTGCCTCTTTCTGCACTTCTCTTGCCTTTTTCTGCACCTCTCTTGCCTGTTTTTGCACCTCTCTTGCTTATTTCTGCACTTCTCTTGTTTTTTTTCTGCAATTATTTTGCTTCTTTCTGTACTTCTCTCGCCTCTTTCTGTATTCAAATGGGAAGTGCAAGCTGTCAAGTTTAAAGGTATGCGTGCTCTCGTGACTGAGGTTTGTGTCTACTTGTACATGTATTCTCACATGTGTTATGCATCTGAAGATGGTAGCTTATAAAGTGGGTAGCTTCTCCTATAGGTGGTCAAATCTTCTTAGTTCTGCTCTGTCATTCGGTTGCACTGGCAGACATGTCTTATGTATATAGGTGTTATAGAGCCCCTCATATATACTATTGAATACCCATGTTCCCTGTATTATGAGCAGAAAGAAATTCATATACCTTTTTGTACACAAATTTACAGAGTATGCTGTTTGAAACACAGGTATTCAAGTATTTGTATGTTTATTTTTATGTAACATGTCATTAGGTAAAAGCAGAGACACGCATGCATACCTTCACAAACTTGGTCAGAATTACAACAGTGATATGCTTAGGATTGCTGTTTTATATTTGGAAGGCCTAAAATTCTGGGCAGTCGATTAATAGTGAACCTTCAAGAGAAAAGTGAGGTTTAACACATCTTGGAAGAAGGCTACTTTGTATGAGTCTGTTGTAAGGTACAGTCGAAGTAGGCCTCTTTCTGTACCTCTGTTAGTTCTGTCTGCACATCTCTTGCTTCTTTCTGCACCTTTCTTCCTCTTTCTGGACTTCAGTTGCCTCTTTCTGCATTTCTCTTGCTTCTTTCTGCGCCTTTCTTCCTCTTTCTGCACCTCTCTTGCCTCTTTCTGCACTTCTCTTGCTTCTTTCTTGCCTTTCTTCCTCTTTATGCACATGTCCTACCTATGTAGGCATAGTTAGAAATTAGCATTTAAAAAATCTTAGAAATTCACTGAAAAAAACAGAGGTTTCAGGGACGTTATAGTTAGTATTAGCACTTAAAAACCCTTAGAAATTCACTGAAAAAACAGAGGTTTCAGGGACGTTATAGTTAGGAATTAGCATTTAAAAACCTTACTGCACCTCTCTTGCAAATTTCTGCACCTCTCTTGCCTCCGTCTGCACCTCTGTTGGTTAGTTGTTAAAAATATTGTTTTTTTAGTTAGTGTTATGTATTTTAGTATGTATTTTAAATGTATGTGCTATATTTTTCTGTCTAAGTATTGCATTTTTTTTAATGTATGTGTTACATTTTTAGAAGTTATTAATTTAATTATAATAAAGTGAATAATAATTTTATTTTAATTAAATTTTGCGTTTTAGTTCCATAGCGGGTTGTGGGTTTATAGGGGAATTGGGTGGGAAGTAATTTAATTATAATAAATTGAATATTAATTTTAATTTATTAGTATTTATTTAATTTTGATTTTATAGTGTTAATTATGGTAATTAATTTGTTATTAATTAATTAATAATTGACTGTTAATTTTTATTGATTCATTAATTGGTAAATATGTTAATTGTGTCATTTTGTTAGGAGCGGGATGTGGGTTTATAGGGGAATAGGGTGGGAAGTAATTCAAATATAATTAAATTATTAATATTTTTTCATAATTATTATTTATTTGTTTAATATTTTATATTGTTAATTGTGGGAAATACTTTATTATTAATTATTTATTAATTTGTTATTAATTATTATTAATTAATTGGTAATTATGTTAATTCTGTGATTTTTTAGGAGTGGGTTGTGGCGGACGATGTCCTCATGATTCGGTGCAGGCAGCAGCTCGTTGACGGAGTCGGTGAGACCAGGGCTTGCGTTGAAGGGTGAGATGATGTTCGCTGCGGTGCTGGCAGGTCACAGTGCGACGACGGAGCCGGTCGATGTTCGGGTCGGGCAGCGATGGAGTCAGTGATGTCCTTGCAGCGTGTAACGAAGCATTGCGGAGTGCGGTGCCCACAGGATGCGGTGCAAGCAGCGGCTCATTGGAGTCGGTGAGACCAGGGTTGCGGTGCGAAGCGAGGCGTTGCTCTTGGTGGTGCTTTCAGGACAGAGAATCCTCTGACGGACTCGATGACAGAGTCGGTTACCCTTTTTCTTCTGCAGAGATGATCAGAGACAGTGCCCACAGACACGGTGAGGTCTTTGCTATTCCTGAGACCTCTAGAACAGGGGGCAAGCTCAGTTCAAGCCCTTGGAGATCTTTTCTTCAAGCAGGGGGACAAAGCAAGCAGCAAAGTCCTTTTCTCCTTTCCTTGGCAGCAAGCAGCCACTGCAGGCCAACCCCAGACAGCAAACAGCACAGGGGCAGTATTCCTCCTCAGCTTTGTGAGACGTTGGCCTGGCATATGCTGTCCACTAATTATAGTGGGCACCTTGCACCAGTCCAAACAACCCCTTATTGGAGATAGGTTAAAGACAACCTTTATTGAAAGCTATCCTAGTGGTAGCTATGGAGAGCAGCCTTCAGGCTAAGTCTTGAAGGAATGTAAAGCAGCTTGTTTTACCAGTCTATAATCTCTTGAGTGACCAAATGAAAGAGGACCACACCAGGTATATATTCAAAATATATGTATTTATTGCTAAACACACCCCTCTAGTCTCTTTATGAGGCTAGAGTTCGAAGTACATAAGTTATAAGTTAGTTATCAACAGTAATAGCACAAATACACGTTTGAGCCCTAGGGGCGTACCAAACCATATACCAATAAAGTGGTATAAGAACCACGACTGAGCTAGACACAAGACCTAGAGCCTGTAGAAGTGCTTGGCCCTCAAGGAACCACCCAAGGTAGTGACACACGGGACCCACGGGGGACGCGTGCAGTGTGAGAACACAGCCGCGAGCCGCCGTTGACTTCTATGGGAATGTCGCGGTTGGAGTTTTAAAGAAAAGGGACACTTAGAGGAGGACTTGGAGCAAACCCTTTTAGAACTAGGCTGTTCTAGTGTCAATACCCACGGGAGCACCGGAGTACTCGAGTTACCTCACCCAGGGGAGCCGGGTGCATAGGTGTCTTTCGGGGTCGGGTTTCATCGTCGTTTTCAATGGGGATCTGCTGCAAAGTGCTGCTGGCGGCCAAGTCGAAAGGGTTCGGGTGGATCCAAAGGTGGATCAAAGATCTGAAGAACCTGAAAGCAGAGGGGACAGAGTCTGGGTCACTAGCCAGTGACCAGGAAGGCGATGAGCAGATGCCCACCGATGTTGAGTGCTTCAGGTAGGTTGACGGTTGTCTTGACTCTTCAGCCACGAGGTCCAGGAGGCGTCGACAATGACCAGGAGCTGGATTCGAGCTGTCCCATGATGTCTGTCGATTGCAGGGGTGTCGGCGACCACATTGGACCCAACAAGCCTTGCCAACGGCAAGTCTTGTGGAAATAGAAGAAGGACGATGGTGCAGACCAGCAAGGTCTGAGGGACTCACCCAGCAAGGGTAAGTCAGGGCACGCCTGGAGCAATCAGGGAGCCCAAGCAGAAGAAGATTGGCCTTCGGGAGGGCCTACTAGCCAATGGACTAGCGACCGCAAAGGAGCCTCAAGTGGACGCACTTAGAGCTGGCTCACGGGACACTCGTGGAGTGGAGGCCAGTGATCTTCGGTGCAGTCGGTGATGGAGGCTGGGGCTACTGGAAGCCCAAAGCACAACTTCGTGGGAGTCCCAGAAAAGGATGCACTTGCAAATGCGATCGGTGTCCAGGGGTCACAGTTCCACATTACCCACGACAGCTACGGGCCTCAGCTTTGCTGGGAACTCAGGGCAGCCTCGGGGAAGTCTGGAAATCCACCTCTGGTGATGCAAAGACTTCAGCGTCCAGCGGGAGCTTCAGCGATGCAGACCGGACAATTGCTTCATTGGTGCCTGCCAAGCAGGGGAGTCACTCCTTGACCCCAAGGGAGATTCTTCAGTCCTCTAATCTTAAAGTAGAGCGTCGAAGGTCCAGGATTCTGTGTCAGAGTCTCATCCAGGTAAATCTAAAGTCCTAAGGACTGGGGTCCCATACTTATACTAAGTTAGGGGGTTGGACATACTCTGGGGACCCACCTGTGGGAGGGTCAGGGCAGAGGGGTGGTTACACCCCTTTCCCTTTGTCCAGTTTTGCGCCAGAGCAGGGGCTGGAAGCCCCTGAGCCGGTTTGAACTGGGGTATGCACAGGGACACCAAATGTGCCCCCAGTGCAGGACTTCAAAGCACCAGAGAGTGCTCCCGCCCAGCCCCAAAACACACTATCCTGTCTGGGGAGGTGGTTACACCTCCCTGGGACAGGAAACCTATTGTCCAGGCCTCCCCTGCCGGAGTTTCGGTCAGCAGCAGGAGGCCAGACTCGTGTCTGTGGCAGCGGCATCCATTTTGTGATGCCAGGGCTCTGGAAAGAAGCTACCGGGTACGCCGGTGGGTACATGTCTCTCCCTCTAGAAGGGTGGAATGCTACCCCCGCCGCAGAACTGGCGGGGGGGGTAGTATTCCAAGTTGTTTGACACCAAACTCGACATGTTTTGGTGCAGCCAGTCCAAAGTTAGCATTCTACCGTGAGGATACAATGCACTTAAGAGTATATGGTCAGGCTGCACTGCAAACAGCATCAGAGGAGGTACTCTGAATGCTGCAGAGGGGCTCTGCTCATGCAGGGGCACCCTCTCACATAAAAACCAAGCACTCTGCCTTCAAGATTGTCAAGGCCTGCCATAGGAGTGACTTATAGGTTTATAGGTGTGTGCAATGGTAGTGATATAGGTAGCCTATACCACTGTAAGGGGTGCATGCACCACCTTACTCAGACTGCAGTAGCAGGCCTGTGGTGTCATTTTGGCTGGCCTTCCAGGGGTGGCATAATACATGCTTCAGCCCCTGGCAGGCCTCTGAGGTACCTATGCCCTGGGTACATAGTATACCATATACTAGGGACTTATAAGGGCACTCCAGATTCCAATCAGAGATGTGCCTAAGGCACATGGAAACCATTTTATAGAGGGAAGCAGCTAGGCTGGGGTTCTGATTAGCAGGGCCCCAGCCAGACTAAAGTCGAAAAACAGTGAAGCATCAGCAAAAGTGGGGGTACTCATGTGAAGCAGATCCTACTCTCCTACACAACCCCCCCAAACGTAGGGACATTAAACTAACCTTGCCCAGTTAAGTCTTCATGTTCTAAGTGGAAGTACCTAGAGAGTCCATCTGCATTGGCATGGTTACTCCCAGGTCTATGTTCCACTGTGAAGTCCATCCCCTGTAGGGAAATGGACCACCTAAGCAGTTTGGGGTTTTCACCCTTCATTTGTTTTAGCCATAAGAGGGGCTTATGGTCTGTTTGAACAAGGAAGTGAGTACCAAACAAGTATGGCCTCAACTTCTTCAGAGCCCAGACCACAGCAAAGGCCTCCCTCTCAATGGCTGACCAACGTTTCTCTCTAGGGGTCAGCCTTCTGCTAATAAAAGCTACTGGCTGATCCTGACCTTCATCATTCAATTGTGACAGTACAGCCCCTACCCCCAATTCAGATGCATCAGTTTGGACAATGAACTTCTTGGAGTAATCAGGACTCTGTAGAATGGGAGCAGTGCACATGGCCTGCTTTAGGTCATCAAATGCCCTTTGACAGCTAACTGTCCACTGAACCTTTTGGGCATTTTCTTGGAAGTTAAGTCATTCAGGGGTGTCACTATTGATCCACACCCCTTGACAAATCTCCTATAGTACCCAGTCAGGCCTAAAAAGGCTCTCACCTGAGTCTGGGTAGTTGGAGCAGTCCAGTCCATGATGGTCTGGATTTTGCTCTGCAAGGGTTGAACCTGGCCTCCACCCACAAGGTGGCCCAGGTACACAACCTGACTCTGCCCTATCTGGCACTTGGTGGCCTTGATAGTCAGGCCTGCTTTCTGCAGGGCCTGCAAAAATTTCTGAGGTGGACCAGGTGATCCTCCCAGGTGGAGCTAAAGACAGCAATACCATCTAGATATGCTGCACTATAGGCTTCCAGACCTGTAAGGACTGTATTCACCCCTCTGAAAAGTGGCAGGTGCATTCTTCAGACCAAAGGGCATCACCACAAATTGATAATGCCCACTAGGGGTTGAGAATGCTGTTTTTGGCTTTGCATCATCAGCTAGTCTGATCTGCCAGTAGCCAGCTGTCAGGTCAAATGTGCTTAGATACTTGGCTGAGGCCAAAGTGTCTATTAGCTCATCTGCCCTAGGTATTGGATGGGCATCAGTCCTAGTGACTGCATTGAGACCCCTGTAGTCCACACAAAACCTAATCTCTCTTTTCCCACCATTGGTGTGAGGTTTTGGCACAAGGACCACTGGACTAGCCCAAGGGCTATCTGAGGGTTCAATAACTCCCAAATCCAACATCTTCTGGACTTCTGTCCTGATACAGTCCCTGACATGGTCAGGTTGCCTATAAATCTTATTTTTAATAGGCAGACTGTCCCCAGTGTCCACTTCATGAGTGCACCAGGTGGTCTGACTGGGTGTCAGTGAGAATATGTGCCTGAACTGATTGAGCACATGTCTGCAATCAGTTTGCTGCTGGGCAGTGAGGCTGCCTGCCAAGGCTACACCATCCACTGACCCATCATCAGGGTTCTGTGAGAGCAGGTCAGGGAGTGGGTCACTCTCTTCCTCCTGTCCCTCATCAGTAGCCATGAGCAAGCCCATGTCTGCCCTGTCCACATATGGTTTTAACCTGTTGACATGGAGAACCCTGTGGGGACTCCTGGGTGTTCCTAGGTCTACTAAATAGGTAACCTCACCCTTCTGTTCAACAATGGTATGGGGTCCACTCCATTTGTCTTGGAGAGCTGCTGGGGCCACTGGCTCCAGCACCCACACCTTCTGTCCTGGCTGGTAAACAGTCAGTACAGCCTTTTGGTCATGCCAGGCTTTTTGAAGTTCCTGGCTAGCCTCAAGGTTTTTAGTTGCCTTTTCATGTACTCAGCCATCCTGGAGCGGAGACCAAGTACATAGTCCACTATGTCTTGCTTTGGGGGCTTGAGAGGTAACTCCCATCCTTCCTTCACCAAGCACAATGGACCCCTGACAGGGTGACCAAACAAAAGTTCAAAAGGGCTGTAGCCAACCCCTTTTGAGGCACCTCCCTGTATGCAAATAAAAGGCAGGGCAAGAGTATGTCCCATCTTCGCCTAAGCTTTTCTGGGAGCCCTTTAATCATGCCCTTCAAGGTTTTGTTGAATCTCTCAACTAAACCATTGCATTGTGGGTGATAGGGTGTGGTGAACTTGTAAGTCACTCCACACTCCTTCCACATTGCTTTCAAGTATCCAGACATAAAGTTAGCACCCCTGTCTGATACAACCTCCTTAGGGAAGCCCACTCTTGAGAAAATTCCCAGGAGGGCTCTTGCCACCACAGGTGCTGTAGTGGTCCTAAGGGGAATAGCCTCTGGGTACCTGGTGGCATGATCCACTACCACCAGGATAAACCTGTGCCCAGATGCTGTTTGGGGATCCATGGGACCAACAATGTCAATCCCCACCCTCTCAAAGGGAACCCCCACCACAGGTAGTGGTATCATGGGGGCCTTTGTAGTGCCACCTGCCTTGCCACTGGCCTGGCAGGTTACACAGGAGCGACAAAACTCCTTGGTGTCTTCAGACATGTGGGGCCAGTGAAAGTGAGGGACAATTCTGTCCCAAGTCTTGTTCTGGCCCAGGTGACCTGCTAAGGGAATGTCATGGGCTAGGGTCAATAGGAAGCCCCTGAACTTCAGAGGTATAACCAACCTCCTGGTGGCACCAGGCTTGGGGTCTCTACACTCTGAGTACAAGAGTCCATCATCCCAATACACTGTATGGGGACAACTAGCTTTCCCAGCAGCCTCAGCAGCAGCTTGCTGTCTGAGGGGTTCAAGAGAGGGGCAGCTCTGCTGCTCCTGGCTCAGATCTGCCCTGGAAGGGCCCCTGTCCCCAAGAACTCAACCTGGTCAGGTTCAAGCTCCTCTGGGACAGTTCCTTCCTCAGGACTGAGATCATCCCCCTCAAGAGACTGATCTTCCTTCTGAGCCAAGGGGAAGGCACTGCCTTTACCCTAATACTCCTCTTCTTGGAGGGCACTTGGTCCATTATTCCAGAATCCAAGGCCTGTTCAGTGTTAGACATTTTGGCTTGTGACCTGGTCACAGCAAACACATCTGCAGGGATGCCCAGCATTTCTGCATGGGTCCTGAGCTCCACTTCTGCCCAAGCTGAAGTTTCAAGATCATTGCCAAGCAAGCATTCAACTGGTAGGTCTGCACTTACCACAACCTTCTTAAGGCCAGTTACCCCTCCCTAGGAGAAGTTAACAACTGCCAGAGTATGGTCTGTTCTGACATTGCTAGCATTGGTCACTTGGTACATTTCACCAAGTATAATCTGCCCAGGATCCACAAGGTCTTGTGTCACCATGGTGACACTTGCCCCTGTGTCCCTAAATGCCAAAGCCTCTTTTCCATTGATTAAGGGCTGTTGCCTGTACTTGCCCAGATTACTGGGGCTCAGAGAGGAGGTCACATCCATTCCTCCATCACAGACTAGGACAGCCTGAGTGAGTTCTCTGACTAGGTCAGAGCTCATCTCCTTACCCAGGGTCAACCCTACTAAACCCTTGGCTTGTGTAGTCCCACCACCAACTGTAACTGCACTAGGGGAGCAGGTGCCTTAGGGGCATTGTTGGGGGCTGGAGTAGAGTCTTTGGACTTGGTGCAATCACTGGTCCAGTGGGTCTTTTGCTTACAGACCTTGCACCATGGTTTCTTTTGGCCTTTT